>VYVB01000717.1:0-68000 GCA_009761775.1 Ficus carica | reverse complement strand
CTCTCTTTGTCGTACTCGGTAGGACTTAATCTCTCTCCTGATCCGCGCGTGAATTCACGCAGCTCTCTAATTGGATTACCGTGTTACCGACTTCACTCTGTAATTTCTTCCGTAATGGATATTTTCAATAAATTAAAAACAAAACATAAAACAAAAACGAAACGGAGAGAGAAGACAGGGTCACAGGAACGAAACAGTTCCGAGAAAGCGTCTTTGGATTTTCCGGCCGAACAGAATTCTCCTCTAGTTAATTTCCGCTTTCTACACCCTATCTCCTCTCATTCGTAATTTCTCCGTCTCCTTCCGCAGGGATTTTCCCGGAAAATCCCCCCAATTCCTCACAGATTTTCCCTCCTCTCCGCTATTTCTTCGACGCCGGCTGAATTCTCTCCTCAACGATGATGAGTTCACAGCGACCGCGATCCTCCTCACGCGACGCTCCATTCACATAAAACCTTCTCGATCATTCCGACGAAGAAACACCGACGAAACAAGGAAGAAAATTTTATTTAAAAAAAAAAAAAATCCGACTCCCGATGAATCGGCAAATCGTGGCGCGATCGCCTGGGGCGGCTAATCGGCCGACGCCGCTGTTGCCGGAGAATCCGGCGGCTAGTCGGAGGCGGATTGGCGAGGTCGCCGGAGGGACGGCGGCGGAGTGCGCCGCCGTGTGCTGCTGCTGCCCCTGCTCCGTCGTGAACCTGCTGGTGCTGGGGCTGTACAAGGTTCCGGCGGGTATTTGGCGGCGGGTCTGGGCCAGTAGGAGGAAGAGATCGGCGAGTGGGGGACGGCCTGCTTCAGAAGAGGCCCAGTGGGCCTGAGGGGAGGCCCAGGCCCACGGTGGAAGAGTTGGAAGGAGTTGAAGCGTGTAAAGGGGGAGGAGAAGATCGACGGTGGCTGTGGTGGTGATGGGGCGCTGGGGACGGTTGACTTTCTGGAAGAGGAGATGTGGGACGGGTTCTACAGAACGGGGTTCTGGAGGAGTCCTACGCAAGAGAATCCTAATTGTTTGACTTAGTACATGGTTGGGATTCTTTATTTTTATTTTTATTTTTTTTCTATTCTTGAAATTTAAAACAAGATGATTACACTAGCGAAAATTCTCCATAATTCTACATTTAATCCTACTATAAATGATGATGCCTAAGTTTAAATATCCATTTGTAAGTAGAAAAAATCCATTTAAGTAGGAAAAAAAAAATAAAGCGAGAAAAAAAATTGCGTTTAAGGAAATTGTGATTCCGTGGAAAGCTCAGAGAGACCATATGCTCTCCCGTAACATATAACTTTGATTTGTAATATATCTTGTGGGATTACGTGTATCACTTGTTTGTGTGAATACAAAAAGAAATTTGTTTTCCGTTAAATGAATCTATATTAGTGCAATGGAAATAATTGACATATGATGTGATTCACTACACAAAAGATACGCATTTTACAAGATAAGATTTATCTTTAGCAAAAATTAATTAGATTATCCCCATATGTTCCGGTTTAATTACAAGATAAGATGAATTTATCTATTAAATTTTACAAGCTTTCACTTAATCTTTTGAATTTTTGGATTAGTCTTATTAACACAAAAAGATCATATGATCTTTCCGTTGGAAAACAAACAAAAAAATTATGTAATCATAAACTCCCTCTTTATTCATCTGTTTTTTAACAGAAATGTTAAAAAAAAAATAAAAAAAAGTTAAGTAGGATTAATTCAGTTCGAGAAACAAAGTGTGAGTTTTTAAAGTTTAAAAGATAAAATGAGGATAATCCTATATTTCAAGAGACACAGGTAATAAGATGAGATTTTATCAAGTTCTGTTAACTACTATATAATTTCAAACTAATATGACGATTTGAAATTAGGGATAATAATGGGGCGGGACGGGACTAGGGACGGGGCAGGGATTTTCCCTTTGGGAGACTTTCCCAGTACCCATCACATTCCTCATTTATTCTAACTATGCGTTTAAAAATAAAATATTAGTCCTCCTTTTTTTTAAAAAATAATAATTATGCTTGATTTATACATATAACAACTGCATATTAATAGCTTCCTTGGGTATTGAGTAGAGAATCTGCTATTCCTTTTTTTCAACAAAAACCTAATTATTTTTAAAGATAATTAAGTGCATATATATGATAAATATATAGATCACGCGCGCGCACACACATATATATTGCGGAGACGGGACGGGTGGCGGGAAGTGCTTTCCCCGTCCTTGCCCAGTCAACCTTCGAGGATAAGATTATATCTATCCTCGTCCCCAACCCTAAACATTATCCCCATCCCGACCTTACTCGTTGGGCCTTGGGACCTGTCATCTCTATTTGAAAACTATATCATACATGTAATCCTAAGATATGTTTTCAGATAATGGATACAAAACACCCATACTTTACCTGGTGCAACAACGCGCTCGCTTCGTGCGGTTTGGAGGACACTGGAGTCAACCGCCGACCCCTGACTGCGTCTTTACCCCTATTTAATTTTTGGGCCAATTCCCCCTTCATACTACCAAAAAATGAGATTCTCACCAAATCCGAGTTTATTGGGGTTCAAATCTCACAGAAAAATAAGATGAACAATAAAGATTAATATTGTTTTTTTTTTCTTTCTTTTTTCCCAAATACACTTTACATTTTTAATTTTATATCACAACTTATTTCCAATTCACTTATGTCCCAAACATATATTTTCAAACCAATCGTCAAAATTCATCTACAATTGTCACCCCAAACGACCCCTTATTTATGGAAAGTTGAACAATAAGTTGTTGCTTCGAGGGTGGGACTTTTGTTTATGTGGAATTTCGATTTTTTTGTTTTTTTTTTTTTTTTTTTTAGGAGTATGTGTTAAAAGGTTTGGTCGGGAGATGGCGTTTTTCCGTGTTTGAAAATTCAATTTGTCAATTTGGACAACAACGACCTAAAAGAGCTAGCCATGATTTCCATGTTTCGAACCTCACTTCTTTTTTATTTTATTATTTTTTTCCCTTCTATATTTGATTCTATGATTTTTATATGCTTTTCTTTTGGAGTTACTTACCGTTGGTAGGAGGGGTAATTTGAGTTCTGTTGGCATTCAATTAGGAGTCAGGACCAAAACGAAAAAAAACAAAAGCAAGATACGACCTTCCAATAATTTGAAACAATCACATCTAGTCTAGATATAAAAATTGTCCAAAAAATAATATAGATACAAAGAACCATAAATGTCTCCTAAAATTTATCTAAACTTCAAAGTCGGTGGTTCTTTTTCCAGCACCAAAAAAAAAAAAGAAAAAAAAAAGTCTCTAGTTCTTTTACCATTTTGCAAAAGCTTCACTAAATAAATCAGCACTCAATTCTTTTAATGAATCTTTCTTGAAAAAGTGGATAAAGTTTTTTTTTAATCGAATTTCAATGACCCTTTTCAAAACTAGTATTTAAATGTCAAGGTGGACGTAGTTGTGAAGATTTTAGTCATAGATAAGAGAAATTTGTGAATTCGGTCTAACCTTTAAAAGAGGTTAATAAAAGTAGCACCTGTGGGAAAAAATTATTAAAACTAACATCACTTTTATTTTCTTTCATTGTTAGCACTGTCACGTCATCAACATCAATTAAGGTGCTGTAAAAAGTCAAAAATGCCCTCAGCCAACCATAAACTGAAGTTTTTCCCACTTTCTCGCCCCCCTCCCCCCCACCCACAATATATAAGTCTAGTTTTAAATCTCATTTTTCTTCCTCACCCTAGCCTCACGCACTTTCTCTTCACCATTGTTGAAGATCTGAGCTCACTCCAAGTCCAACAAATCTCTCACCATCTTTGTTCATTCTATTCACCTCACCCTCTCTATCCTCACCAGTTGAACCGAAGCTGCCAGCTCAACTTTTAGTATATTTGAAACTCTTCCCACTTCCCATCAACCTCGTTCTAGTTATAGATCAAGTGCAAATCTGAGGTAATGTTACTTGATTTTATTTGTTTATGCTTTACATGGGTTTGCGTTTTGAATTATAATCTAAAAAATTACTATGTTAAACTTTTGAGGGTAAGATCTTGCAACATCTAGCACCTGTGGGTAGTAAGATAGATTTCCTGTGTTTTTTTGGTCTCTTATTGTAATATTTCTCGTTCCGAAAAATTTTCAACACTACTAATGGTAAACAATATAATGACCTTTTGGTCATCATTATGATGACCAAATCGGTGAATAATATTTTACTAAATGAAAATTATGATTTTGACCGTAATGAAAATATATATAAATATATTTGCATATCATTTGATAGTCTAACCCAAATGGTCATTGTCATAATGACTAACAGGGATTCTAAATGACAAATGAAAGTTGTCATAACATTTGAGAGTTGAACACAAATGGTCATTTTCATAATGACCAACATGTCAATTTCAGTATGACCTTCTCAGTGCTAATGATATATACATTTATTTTGACATTGACATAACAATATTGGTTCTAAAACACAAATGGGAGTTGTCATACGTTGTGTATAATGGGAAAAAAAAACATTTATTTGCTAACTCTTGTTTCACCTAACATTTGAAAGTTGAACAAAACTGGTCATTTTCATAATGACCACAAGGTCAATTTCATTGTGACCTCTGTGCTAATAGAAAATATGAAATTGATGAAACAACAGGGTTCTAAAACAGAAATGAGAGTTGTCATACGTTGTGTAAAATGGGAAAAATACATGGATTTGCCTAAGTTTTATTTCGCCTAATATTTGAGTTGAACACAAATGGTTATTTTCATAATGACCAACAGGTCAATCTCATTATGACCTTCTCAGTGCTAATAGTGTGATACATATATCTTGACATTGTTGTAATAATAGGGGTTCTAAAATATAAATGGAAGTTGTTATACGTTGTGTATAATATAAAAATATAATTAGATGTTGTGCAAATGGAATGTTTCCCACTTTCCCGCCCAGCCCCGCCCCCACCCACAATATAAAAGTCATATCTCTATATCTGTCATCATTTTCCCTTTCTCTATAATGTAATTATAATATTGATTAACTTCTTGTTGTTTCATTCAGGAATGGCTGCGTTTGTGTTTTCATCAAGTAAAATGGTTAGTGGGACGGTACATTAAGATATGTTGGTGGTGAAATGAAGGAATATTGGTGCTCCTTACCGTAACTTATGTTGGTCTTATTAGTTGGTGATGAGTGTTATTGGAATCAGGGGCCTAGAGAAGACTATAGTCATGAGATATGCCGTTGAACCTGGAATGCCTCCTGTGAGGATGCAGTGTGACGCTGATGTTAATTTCTACATACAACGAAGAAGAAGGATGTTCATGTGCTTAGCAAATTCTTAATTGACATAGATGTATTGGATGAGTCTGTAGCCGAAGCGATACCACCTGAGGTAGGGGAAAGCAACCACATACATGTGCAACCTTCTAGGGATGGTGGACAGAGTGATGAAGCCGTGCGCCGGGGATTTGAATGTTGCGGATGCTGCTCATGATTCAAATGAAGGAGTATCGCAGGAAGCATTAGAGCCCAATCTGTTGTCAATAGAACTATAACTCAATCTATTCATGTACTTGGTGGTGACAATTTTTTAGCACAGTAGTTGTTGCTGATTTTACACCTATCACAATGCGCATAAATAATATTTTTGATAACAAAAAGTTACTGCAATATCATCTTCATCACGATACCATGAGTAAACACTACCAATTCAATGAAGAGGTCGACCACTACTCTATTGCACCTGGTATGTATAGATAATGAGACTTGTCCATGGTAGTTGCGTGCGACTAAGATGAAGGGTAGTGAATTGTTTGTGGTGAAGAGGTACGATGATATTCATACTTGCTCTATTGAAATCGTTTAAGGGCATCATCGTCAAGCCAAGAGTTAGATGATTAGGGAGTGTGTGAAGTCAAAATACTTGGATCTGACTAATACCTCATATAGACATCGGGAAATAATGCGGGACATACATGATGAATTTGAAGTGTCTTTCAATTATCTGAGAGCATGGCGAAGGAAGAAGCTACACTGACCAGCCTAGGGGTGAATGCAGAGTCATAGAAAGGTAAATTCCCATGATCATTGTTAATGACCGGTATGGTAATTTATATTTACCACATGGTAATTATTTTTAATAATGACCTCTCTTGGCCCTTTACAGTTCTGTCCGCCTGGGGTGAAATGGTTAAGAGAAAAAAATCCTACCTCCGACATTCACATTGAGACCGACTTAGAAAAGAGTTTAAAATACTTTTACATGTGCTTAGCTGCATCGAAACAGGGTTGGCCTCATTGTCGTCCAGTAATTGTGGTTGATGGATCGGCATTAAAGAATAGATTTGGAGGAATGCTGCTTGCAGCTTGTGGTCACGACGCAGATGGCTCCATATTTCCACTCGCTTTTGGTATCGTTCCATAGGACCAATGAATCGTGGAAATGGTTCTTCGCGAAGTTATGGGATTCAATAGCACGAGAGAGTCTCTTACTATTGTGGCTTAGGCATAAGGGTATCGAATATGCAGCCAGCATTGTCTATCCAGATGTTGATTTTGGGATATGCGTTCAACACTTGGCTACAAACTTGAAGACGAGGAACAAAGATTTCAAAGGCCCTATGAAGACCTATTTTGACGGTGTATCGACATCATATCTTGTCGTGAGCACCAGAGTCATATGGAATCCATTCGGAATCGTAACCCCAACATGCACCGATACCTTTTGAAAGCAAATCCTAAAAAATGATCGCGAGCATACTTCAATGGAAAGAGGTATGTAATCATGACAACAACATTGCATATTCATTGAACAGCGTGGATCAGAAAACCAGGTTAATACCAGTGGGATTCTTGGTAGAATGGTTAAGGGAACTACTATAAAAATGGTTTGTCGAAAACGTGAACAGACCTGAAACTTATATCGAAACTGGCCCCCAAGGTAGAGAAACTTCTTCGCACACAGTTTTCATTGGGACTAACAATAACGGTACGTGATAACTACTAAAAATGACTTACGGTATATGCTAAATTTTAATGATCGGTAATTTTATAACGATATTGCACTAATGTTGATAATAATTCGAAGAAACTAATGTGTTCAACTTCTCTTTGTTTACAGCATCGGCCAGCTGATCAGTTTAAGTATGTGTTACTAACAAGGCTGCTCAGACCTGGATTTTGGATATGAAAGAAAGGACCTGTACCTCAGATGCTTTCAGGTGGATCAAATTCCTTGTCCTCATGCTATGACAGTCTGTAAGCACCAACGAATTGATCCGTACAATTATTGCTCTCAATACTACATGAAAGAGGCTTTCTATGCAACCTATGAATTTGTAGTCCATCCGATTGGCAGCGCGGAGGGCAAGAATGTTTCTGAAGAAGTCAGATCCCAAGTTGCCAATCCTCCCAAGACAAAGCGTGGTCTCGGAAGGCCAAGGGTTACTAGGATTTTGTCCCAAGGTGATAAACCAGAAACTATTCGGTGCAGCAAATGGACACAACCGGCAAACTTGTACTAACCAAGTACCGTTACGCACAGGTCCAACAACAAGGTCGCATAGATTTTGACAACTCAGAGTACCGTTATGTGATGATTTATCATTATTTTGTATCCTAAGTTACGCACAGTTTGCTATAACTTTATTCATTGATTTTGAGTACAATGTTTGTGGGTTTCTTATTTAGGTGTTATGACTGATTATCATTTGACTAACTCTTGTTTTGCCTAACATTTGAGAGTTTAACCCTAGCCTCATTTTCTTAATGACCACCTGGTCAATTTTATTGTGACCTCTGTGCCTACGGTTTGACAAAAGTATTTAGAAATTGATGTAACAATAGGGGTTCTAAAACACACATAGGAGTTGCCATACGTTGTGTATAATGGGAAAAAAAAAACATGGATTTGCTTAACATTTGAGAATTTAACAGAAATGGTCATTTTCATATTGATCACCTGGTTAATTTCATTGTGACCTCTGTGCCTACGGTTTGACAAAAATATTTAGAAATTGATGTAACAAAAGGATTCTAAAACACACATGGGAGTTATCATATGTTGTGTATAATGGAAAAAAAAAATGGATTTGCCTAACTCTTGAGAGTTAACAAAAATTGTCATTTTCATAATGACCACCTGGTCAATTTCATTGTGACCTCTGTGCCTACGATTTAACAAAAATATTTAGAAATTGATGTAACAAAAGTGGTTCTAAAACACACATGGGAGTTGCCATACGTTGTGTATAATGTAAAAAAAACATGGATTTGCCTAACTCTTGAGAGTTTTTCAAAAATGGTCATTTTCATAATGACCACCTGGTCAATTTCATTGTGACCTCTGTGCCTACGGTTTGACAAAAATATTTAGAAATTGATGTAACAATAGGGGGTTTTAAAACACACATGGGAGTTGCCATACGTTGTGTATAATGGGAAAAAAACATAGATTTACCTAACATTTGAGAGTTTAAGAGAAATGGTCATTTTCATATTGACCACTTGGTCAATTTCATTGTACCTCTGTGCCTACGGTTTGACAAAAATATTTAGAAATTGGTGTAACAACAGGGGTTCTAAACATACATGAGAGTTTCCATACGTTGTGTATAATGAAAAAAAAAACATGATTTGCCTACTCTTATTTTGCCTAACGTTTGAGAGTTTAACAGAAATTATCATTTTCATAATAATCACCAGTCAATTTCATTATGACTTATGTACCTACGGTTTGACAAAAATATATTGAAGAGCAAAGATAACATGTTATCCATTACATGTTGCAACAGACGAATATCTAAAACTTTAAATATGGTCTATAGTGTATAAAATAATGGAGCTATTTACATCATGGAAATATAGAAAATTAAAAAAAAAAAGATTATTTATAAGTCTATCATATCCACCTACTCAACACTTTTGTAATTGTCTTCAGTCTTTCTCTTTGCATGAGACCACAAATAACTGGTTAGCCACTCCCGAAACATATTCATGCGTCCCTGAATAACCCTATAATGGACGTCCCTCCATTCTATCAAGCATTCAGCATATTTAATAGTAAAATGTCACAGTTATTCTGTTTCACGGTTCACGAATGAGAATGAATCACAAACCACATCATTATACTGTTAAGAAGGTCATAGGAAAACATAATAAATACATTAACTCACTCATTTTCTTGTTGAGGGATATCTTGCATGATGGTGACAAGTATTGGGTAAGTTCCCGAAGGTCCTTTGGTTTGAATTCGAACAAACTGATCCTATCAGCCAGCATTGAAATAAACTTTGACATACATTCCAATGCTTCTCGGACTTGTAATTGTAAGGGCTTCATGATGAAGAAAGTTATACTTCAATGGTCCAATTCGGAAGGTCGAGCTTTGCTAATACCCAATGTTTCAAATCTTGCAAGTGCATTGGGATTAGCAAAGTGTTCACCTCAAACCATGACAAACCACATCGGATACAGGGGCCAAGTATGATCTTCAATAAAAAATCACACGATCACCAATCAAATTTATCTAGTGCTTTCTTGTAGACAGACCACAATGCACCAATCTTGACACTAAAAAATGTGTCTACCGCTGTGACATTTCGTTGTACCAGGTTGGGGAAATGCATGATCTCCTTCCTCAGATAGTATAATACAACGTTAATGTGCTAAATACACAAATCAGAAGTAAATGGAAAAAACGGTACGAGTCAGCACAAAAAGTACCTACTTCACATAAGGATAACAAAAATTGAGTACATGAAAAAAAAAAAAAAAAAAAAAAAAACTACTCTACTTCATCCCAGAGCCACACAGGACAGATTGCTAACTCATAATACCAACTTTTTTTTCTCAATTTCCATGAATCCGAGGTCATGGGGTTTGTCTAATATGTCATACTTTGTGATGTATCTAGGAGGCCGTTTCCTAAAATGAAAAATAATTAAATTAGAAGGACAATATTAAATATCATTTTCAAAGAAAAATGACATTCTTCGTCAAAACCAAATTACTCTTGAGGAGGCTGCTTCAATAATCATTTCTTTATCCATTCCTTGAACTCCTCTAACTTCTTCTAGGAGGTTCATCTGAGAGACCTCGTGGGAGGGCATAATTGACCTTTGTCGGAGCGTGGGCTGGTGAGCCAATCTCAACCACAGGTCCAGATCGCTCTTCTCCAAACCTTGAAAGTTTGGACCTCTTCTGCTTAAGGATCTATAAATGACAAATATCAAACATGTTAAAAAAAATTTGACTCGTAGGTAACAATCAATATGACTATGTTTGTTTGTTACAGAAATTAGTAACAACCACATCATTTATGCTCTCCTCTTGTTCGTTGGCTGCTTATTCATTATCTCTCCTCCTCTTCTCCATTGGCTTCTTCATCCTCTTTTTCCTTCGCTGTGTCAGGCTTTTTCTCCTCCTCATTTCCCTTGCCGTTTTCAAACTTTTCCTCCTCATTTTCCTTGGCTTCTCCATCCTCTCCTTCTAGGTATTTTTTTATATTTTTCATGTGATTTCACAGTTAGGTCATAAAAAAAATTATCAGTTGACCATTACAGAAATGACCATTTGCATATAAGGTATACTCAACACACATTTTCAGGATTACCTCATCGTTTTCTTCCTTGTCATCTTCATCTTCTGCAATTTCTTTCTCCTCATCTCCCTCTTCCTGCAAAAGGGGAACACAGCAGCTGTCATTAACATGGGTCATTACAGAAATGACCACTTCATTACAGAAATGACTAGTTGATCATTAATATATATCAATAAATTACCATGGGATCATAATAGAAATCATCGGCAACTACAAACAATCACCTTATCAACATTTAAGAACTTCATGGCTACTTTCACACCTTTATCCGCAACGACACCATGTCAGAGTCGATGAAGACATAATCTTGAGAGTCGAATTGGAGGTCATCAGAATCAGTCTTCAGGACATCCGAGTCATCTTTTTGAACATATTTCTTGTGCCTGCAGCTCACATGGTACGCAGTGGTTAGGTTCACCTCAACATTATCATTGTGGTTGTACCAATAATTTTAGAACCCTACGCAGGAGCTTCCTGGACTTCTTCTGCCCCTTTTTCAGATCCTCTAATTTTGTGTTCATTGAATCGACCTGTTCTCGAATATCTTTTTGAAACTCCCACCACTCACCGGATGTTGTCTCGGTGCTTGGTTACATGACATGTGTCTTACGAGGTGCCTAAGGCACAACCATAGGGTTTTTCAATATAGTTGCGCACACATGACTACTTCAACTCTTCGTTAGTTGGCATCATCAACAAACACTTCGGCTGCAACACATTTGATTGAATAAAAGATTAGTACAGGAATTTATATAAGTGACCAACACTGATAATGACACTAACAAAAGTATGGTCATTAACAAAATTACCATCTGGTCATTATGTGAAATAACCAACACTGGTATTGACACTAACAAAAATATGGTCATTACAAAATTATTCACCCGGTCATTATGCAAATGACCAATACTGGTATTGACACTAACAAAAGTATTGGTCATTACAAAAATTACCACCTGGTCATTATGTAAATGACCAACACTGGTATTGACACTAATAAAAGTATGGTTATTACAAAAATTACCACCTGGTCCATTAATGTAAATGACCAACACTGGTATCGACACTAACAAAAGTATGGTCATTACAAAAATTTACCACCTGGTTATTATGTAAATGACCAACACTTGTAAATGACACTAACAATAATAATAATATATATAGTATAGAAATTACCCGTTTCTTGTCAACAGCGGTTAAAGCCGACATCACAGCATTAAACTTCACATTATCCGTGGAGGTCCATGACAGCATACGCGGAATGACCTCAACGTACTTGGTCGTGAATTTGCCTACTATTGTTGGGATGCTCTCATATGCATAAGCGAGTAAGGCATGAGAAAGCCTGCGATACTGTAATGTACTTTATCAGCCTTCTTTAATGGTATTCTCTTTAAAGACAGCCTGTTTTCAACTGCATTACATGTTGCAGCTCGGGTTGCCTTCCATGAGAGCACACCCCACGAAAAAGCATTGAACTCCTCCAAGTTATTGCTAGGGCAAAATATTTCGGGTCTATATTCACGGAATTGCATTTGCAAGAGGAATGCAAAATATCATATATAGTAAGCCAAGCATGACAACGTCATCATCGTTGTCAAATTTTACATTCGACAGCTGCAACTCCAAATGTTCTCTTGACACAGCTCGCAATGTCGAAAAATATCTTCTCATTAATGGTTATCAACCGCCGATGCGAGATAGGTAGACCATATACATTTTATGTCGGTTATCAGGCATAACTCATTGGTGGAAAATCGGTCCAGGTCTTCACCAACCTCAAACCATAGAGCATCACCAATTCTGAGTGATCCGTCAAACGCATTTCAATATCGTGCAAGACCTACCCAGCCCAGCCAAGCATCTTCAACTTCAGAAATTTCTTATTGCATGGTTGACAGATAACTCCCTCATATTGTTGGGGTGACAACCACTCTTCAAGTTATTGCAAGTCTCTGTAATGTTAATGAAAGTATTTATTTTGGCTTAGGTAATTTCACTATCCGGTACGGGTTGAACATACAGAAACTTGTGGTAATGGTATTATAAGAGAGTAATTATATATATGACCAACACGTAATCATAAAAATGACCAGTTGGAAATACAGAAATCTGAGTAATTAAATTGATGACCAGCAAGTCATCATAAAATAATTAGCAGTCATCATAAAAATGACCAGCTGGAAATAACAAAAATCTGAGTAATTAAATTGATGACCAGAAAGTCATTATAAAAATGACCAGTTGGAAATAATAGAAATCTGAGTAATTAATTGATGACCAGAAAGTCATCATAAAAATGACCTATATGTAAAATTACAAGATGATCTCAAATAAATAATCGGACAAACCGCATTTTTCGATATCACCTATAATTAACCAAACATCAACAAAACCAATACCTTCGGCAACCAAATATTTATATAAACCAAAACACTCAATTTTCTTCTCAATATCCAAATACCAAACCAACAAACTTTTAGTTTATGTCACAAAATCAAATAAAAATACAAACTTTACGTTTTTATGCAAAATGTTTTTCAACAAATCAATTAGAAATACAAAATCTCATCAAAAACACATATAAAAATGCAAATTTTTTTACATAATCAATAAAAAATACAAACGTCCTCATTAAAAATGCACATTCTTACCGAAGTATATTAAAAATGTAAACTTTTTAAACAATTAATTGAAAATGCAACATTTTTACCTTTTCAACATCCGAGATCTTCTTCTCTTCTACAACTCTTTTCGCCTTTTTCGATCCTTACTTCGATTTCCCCTTACTTTCTCTTCAACCCTTCCTCGGGCACCCTTCTCTTTTTCTCCGGTGCCGGTTTTTTAGGAATTTTCTCGGCCAGAGTGGCCCTTTTCTCTACCGAAGCCATTACTCGGGGAGACCTCTTTTTAGGAGTAATGTTTTTCTCTGTCAACTTCATGGGTTTGGACATGGGTGGTTTTAGAAGATTATCCGACGTTCACAGACTTCCAAAAGCTTTATAGAGGGCGTTGGTGTGGTTTTGAATGGTTTCTGAGCGATTATGGAGCGGTTTCCGACGGTTTATGTGGGTGGTTGGAAACTTTTTCTCTCTCTAAATGGGAGTTTCTCTTTCTAAAACACTGTAAATGGTTTGAATTCAGGTTAGGGCAGATGAGGGAGATTTGGGCGGGTGGGAAGTGGGGGCAAAACCCGAAATTTGGCATCCCTTAAATGCTTTGGGACCTACAAATCAAAAGAAAAAAATGACGAGGCAATGCTAGTAATGAAGGGAAAAAAATGGTTTCTATTTTTAATTAACATTTTTCCCACAGGTGCTACTTTTGAAATTAACCCTTTTCCTAACTTTGACATGAACCTTTTTGTGTCAAGTTCATGTTGTGCTGTTTTGTCGTGATTTAAATTGTCAGTCCTACTATGTATCAAGGACAATTTAATAGTGAATATTCTAAGGTAGGGCAAAATGATCTCCTATATCCGATCTCCATCCTCGTGGTGGAGAGATTGAGTAGTGACTGGAAAATCCGCCACTAAGTGCCGACTCACAGTCACGATCTCCGATCTCTGATCCCCATCCTCTGCAATCCATCCATAGAGAGAAACATAGATCCCAACGCGAGAGGAGATCGCAGCTTGTGGCGGGTTGGTGGAGGGGAAAAAAGATTGTAGCTCGTGGTGGTGTTGGAGGGTAGGAGAAAGGGAGGGTAGTCGGAAGGGAAGGAGAGAGAGAAGGGGGGTTTGAGACTTGCATGGGAGGAGAGAGAAACAAAGAGATAAGGAAATAAGGGTAAAAACTACAATTCAAAGGGAAAATCAATTTAAAGAATATGAATAGCAAAATTATCGGTTTTTAAAGTCAGAGAGGGCAAAATTATAAGTAGGTGTCCAAATAATGGTTATTTTCCTAATTTTTCTCCGAATTAAACTTGTAAATTCGGGCTGCCCGACCCAGTCCTAACGGGCAAAAGGAGAAGCCTAACTAATTAATTGCAGGGCAGTTGGGCTAGATCGAATTATGAAACTTGGCTTCAAATCATGATGGGCATAGGCTTATATCCAAGCTGAGTAAATGGGTAAACGAACTTCAAAAAAAAAAAAAAAAAAAAAAAAAAAAAAAAAGGTAGAACCAAGAAATCAGGAGAGAAGAGAGTGAAGGGTAATTAGCAAAAAGAAGGAAAATATATGATACGAACATTTGAAAAAAAAAAAAAAAAAAAAAAAACAATTCCATGGAAAAGATATAAGATGAACAAATATAAATGACAAGCTAGTCAAACGTTTTAAAAAAAAACAAAACAAAAGAAGGAAAAATATTGACAAGTTAATTAATAAATTATACATTTTTTTTTCTCTAAAAATAATATACATATGAACATATGTTGTTAAAAAAAAAATGCTAAAAGAGTTTGGATAGGTCTAGTGGGCTTGGCTAAATGGGCGGCCCAACGGGCTCAAAATTAAGGTCCAACCTAGCCCTTGTGCTTGCCACGGGCTAGGGACGGACCCGTTGTTTGACGGGTTGGGGACGGGCCTGCCTTCGGACCAGCTTTGTAGGTAACGGGCCAATCCCTGTAGCCTAACCCATATTTACAGGTATAATTCCAATTAAGTATAGTGCAGAAACTTCTTTTGCTCTATGAAGAAGTAATTTTTTTTTTTTTTTTCAAAAGGTATAGCGACTATTAGCTCGGTGCATTTAGGTATTTTCCTCCTCTAATCTATTAACCATTCTGACTTTTTATCATAATAATAAATTGAAAAATTTAAAAAGATAGAAGTGTTTGTTTATATCGTAGATTGCTTAGATTGCTTTTAAATGCTATTCAAAATTAATGTAAAATTTAAATTGTTATTCACATAAATATAAATAATGAAATATTATATAATTTTCTTTCTGTAATAGTGTAATTGATATTACATACATTAATGATCACTCCAAATGGTTTGTGCAAATGCAACATAAAAGTCAAAGCATAGGGCCTTTTCTTCTTGCAAAAACCAAAACTCATTTTATAATTTCAGTCGCTTTTACAGTGACTTTGACAAGAAAAATTTGGAAAAGAAAAAAAAATAATAAAAAGAAAAAGAAAAGAATGTTGTGTGGCAAGAAAAGAAAAAGAAAAGGCCAAGGGAGGACCAGACGGTGAGTGGCAGGTAAACTTTAGTGGAGTTGTCAAAGATATTCTTTCTGATCGCCACGTGTCGGCACCACAAACGATTTGACGACCGAGCTAAGGCTCAAGACTTCGTGGATCAAGTCTTCGCTCCAAATTAAAATTAAATAAAAAAAAAGAAAAAAAGGAAAGTAACCAAACCAAACAAACACCCCCCCCCCCCCCCCCCCCTCTTATCATTCAGACTTTACCATGCTTAAGCCCTCTCTCTCTCTCTAGCCTAGGGTTTCTCCAGACTCACAATCTCTCCCCCCCAATTCCCAAATCCAATCCGATTTTGATCACGCACTCCAAGATCGGTTCTGGCCCCGATTCATCGCAAGTTTTCATGGAGGTAAATGTAATCAGTTTTCGAGTTCCTTCGATTTATTTTCTGAATTTGATTTTTTTTTTTTTCTGTTCTTAATTTGGGAAATTAGTGACCTTAATACTTGTTTAAGACTGAAATTGCTCTTAGTTGAAATTTTCCCCTTTGATCGTTTGTTGGAGTGACTATTCTCTGATTTATAAATATACATACATATACATATATACTGAAAACTAAATTTTGTGGATAAAGATGAGCTCTATGTGTCGGTGGGCTTGTAAAATGTTTGTTCTAATATGTTATAATTTAGTTGTTAGATTACTAAGTTTGCGTTTGGTTCGTCGGTTGGAGATGAAAATTTTAAGTTGAAGTTAGTTGAATTTTTCAAAACTAGTTTAATTTTTGTTAACTTTTCAGAAAAAGACAAAAACTGAAATGAAAAAGTACAGTTTTATTGGAGTTGAAATTGAAACGCCAAATGAATCATAAGTGTACTGATGTTGGAGCATACTTGAACTTGGGAAGAGATCTATATGGCTTGGGCCTCAAAGAAGTGCCTAAGTCTGTCTGTTGGGTGCGCCCACGGATTCGTAAGAAACTCCTCGAATTAAGGGTCCAAATAGATAGTGCTTAGGGTGGATTTCCATGTTTGGTAGTGGGTGGTGTTTGGGCCCAAACTTTTAGGAGGAATGGTTGCGTTACCCTACATCATGTACGTATCACTGGGACTGGATATTAAAGTCTAGTTGGTTTTGCTCTGTTGTGTGTTTGGCAAATGAGTTAGGATTGGAAAGTTTTAAGCATTTTGGTTCATACTGGAATTGTGAATGCAATAGGTATTTGGGAGAGAACAAAATGGACGTGGTTTGAATTTGAAAAAGATAATCTTATTTGATAATCTCATTCAAAGCTGGATTATAGGTCCTGATTATATACCCCAAACGCCCCCACATGGTCTAGAACATCAATCTGTTTAATCACAGTTGTATTATTGTTTTCCGTATGAAATGATGATTTTATTATATGCATTATAAATGCTTAAAAATTTATGTGGGCTTGGTTATACAGGCTCCCAGGACGGAAGAGATCAATAAGTCTGATGCTCATTTGACTTCAGCAGCAGCTTTTGTTGAGGGTGGTATCCAGGATGCTTGTGATGATGCTTGCAGTATATGCCTTGAAGCTTTCTGTGATAGTGACCCTTCAACGGTATATGCATAAAATGAAACTACTGTGTCCTGTTCTTTGGCTTGAATATGGGATTTGCCTTTTGATTGCTTAACTTGTCTCCCCGCAGGTGACTAGTTTGCAAGCACGAGTTTCATCTTCAATGCATTCTTGAATGGTAGTTTCCTATGACTTTAACTTCAAGTGTTTTCGGTTATTGGGCTTTTGATACACTTTTATTCCCATATAAGGCAAAGTGATTATGATGGTTTTGTGGTGTTGGGTTGAGGTGGTAGTGTATCTGCTAATTCTGAATACTAGGGACTGCTAAATGGATTGTTCGGTAACCATGGATATGAGAATCTGTGGATATGTTAAAAGGGTCTCTTGTTACGTTGAATTGATTGTTTAATAACTTTTATTCTTGTTGTTTCCACTACACAAGTCTTGTAAAGTGAAAAAATTATCTTTTTCTATCAGAATCTAACCCTCCCTCCCTCCCTCTTCTGCTTTCTGGATTTATGATTATCAAGGATTTTTGTTCATCGTCAATACCTTGTATTAAGTTTCTAATTTGAGTCTTGTAGTCTATGTCACTTTTTGTTTTGATCCACGCGTGTGTTTGTGTTTTGTTTTCTTGCTTCTATGGTTTTCTCCTCTTAAATTTTCCAATATTGTTCCTCAACTTTTTCTTTAAAATTTTTGTTTAAGTAACCAGTATAACTCCTTTCCCCTTGTTCTGTTGTAAGTTGTTCAGTTCCTTCCCCTGACCAGTAAACAATTAGGACTTGGTGCTTTTTTCCCATGCCCTTTTCTGTGTACTTCATCATCCAGCAGAATGAACAATCGATTTGGAAAGAGGAAAAATTCATGACCTAATGCTGAAAGTGTCTCTAATACCTATGTCCTAGATATTTCAAGTTGTCTCGTGCGTGTATGCTATGTTTACTGTTTTTTAATATTGGGGGTGTTGTCAAATGTTCACAACTGGCAGCAATGAAAGCTTATGTGAATTCTATCAATACTCTATTCTAAACTGTTGTATGATCGTAGAAAGTCTTATAAGATGACCCGGGTTTTCAAATTTTTACATTTCTTAGGTGTCAGAGAAGCTCACAATGCCCTATGTGTTGGCAACCCATCAGCCTTAAGGATCCCACCAGGTTTTTTTTTTGTTGTTGTTTTTTTCCTGTGCTTATTATTTTTCTTTTTTTTGTTTTGTTTTTTTCTGGCAACATTCTTATGAAGACTTCCATTGAATTGATGGCACACTTTCACGTTTGCAGTCAAGAGCTACTTGAGGCTGTAGAGCGCGAGAGGAGTTTTAGGTTCAATCCATCCAGAAATGCTACAATATTTCATCATCCAACTCTCGGAGATTTTGAATTGCAGCATGTTTGTAATCTGACTAATTAATTCTTTGGTCAATCATTCTAAATAAGCTTGACTTATCTGAGTAGGATTGTACTAAAAGGATCTATTTCTACTCTTAATTTCAGTTACCAGTGGGTGCTAGTGATGCTGAACTAGAAGAACGTATAATTCAGCACTTAGCTGCTGCTGCTGCAATGGGGCGAGCACGCCACATTGCTAGAAGGGAAGGCCAGAGACATAGGGCATCAGCTCAAGGTCGTCCGCAGTTCTTGTATTTTCAACCCATGCTAATGCATCGTCTGCCTCTCCTGCTTCTTCCTCCCCAGATCAGAGGGCAGAAGCCGAGCCTGTTCCTGCAATCACAGTAGCTTTCCCGTCTCCTTCAAATGCAAGTGAAGAATCATCACAACTGGCTGCTTCAAGTTCAGTTCCTTCTACTCAAGTTGAACCTGTATCGGCCTCAGCATCTGGATCAAGTGCTGTTGCCAACCAACAGGGATCTTCCTCGAATAATAGGTACATTCTTCAGGTTAACTTCAGGGCATTTTGTTTTTCTTTATATGTGCTTAAAGCCTTGCACTTTCGACCCTCAATTAAACTCTATTTGTATTTGTTTATGCACACTAACTTTTACCAATTTATATAAGGAGGTTGCCTAGTCAGTCATCTCCAAGTAGTCAGGATAGACCTGGACCATCGGATTTCCAATCATTTTCAGAATCTCTGAAGTCTCGTTTCAATGCAGTATCAACGAGGTATTAACTGCGGTTAGCATGTCCATGTGAACAGTAGGACAATGTGTCTTATTTCTTAATGCCACTTTTATTTCTTATCAGATATAAAGAGTCAATTTCAAAGAGCACAAGAGGTTGGAAGGAGAGATTTTTCTCACGCAACACCTCCATGGCAGATCTTGGTTCCGAAGTTAAAAGGGAAGTTAATGCAGGGATTGCAACTGTATCACGCATGATGGAGCGTCTGGAGACCAGAGATAATAGTAGAACCAGTGATGCGTCAGTATCAAATAGTTTAGATAGTTCAGTTCCAGCATCAGACACCCAACAGACATCAGATACTGGTGGCACCATTCTTTGAGTGATACAAATGCGAAGGCATCATGTGCTGCAGGTTCTAGTTCAAATTAAGCCTTAATCAGCAATCAAATCAGCTCAGAGCAATTCTTACGATGGTAAGTTTAAACTCGGGTTTGTCTGTTCTCTGAATATTTTTGTTTCATGTTCTCTCAATCTGCATGGGTAGTTTCCTTCTGAAACTAGCGGCACGCCTCCCGCCTCCCGCCGGCCCCTCCCTTTATACAATGTTTCTTAGGTTTTTGCTCTTCTAATATCTAGAACAAATAAATTGCTTTTGACTTACTTTCTGTGTATACGAGATATGTTGGAATGGTTTGTAGGTATAGGTACAATCGTCTCTACCCAAAACATCATCTCTTCAATAATTTTGAAATTTCTATTGTTCCTCGGCCTTTAGACTTTGTGAAGTTAGGAACTTGTGAAATTAGCGACAAATATGGACGGTGAGTTCCACTGCCATCTATGTGTTAGCCGTTAGGGCGTCTGGTCAGTATTCATATCTTTTAGCTAATTCATAAGAATTATACCTAACAGATATTGTTGAATCATGCTTATTTCTGATTAGCTTTTTTAGGTAGCCCCAAGCCCAATTAGGTGTTGGAACATGAATTTACAGGTTCAAATTTCGTGAAAAATGTAGTATTGAACTTATCTTAAAAACTTTTTTTTTTTTTTTTAAATTTGAAAAGCACTTCTTACGTAGCTTTCCAAAGTTATAAGCTTGGAGCAGGGAGTTGATAGGACAGGCAAGGTTAAAATAGATTCCGTTGCCATAATTTTGAAGTTGCAAGATGAAAAGCCGCAGTGGCCTCTACCTTGGTTTATTAACTATTATTTCTTAGTTGACTAAGCTTGTATAAGAGAGTGATGTTAGGCCTTTAATTAGGCGCACATGTGTTAGACGAAATAAGGGTAGGAGTATGTGTAATTAACCGATTGTGGGAGTAAGAAGTTTGTCAGTCAGTCAGTTAGAGCGTTGAATGTTTATGTTTTAGGTGGGGAACTGATGTGGGAATCGAGATTAATGTCAGCATTTATGTCATGAATCGATGTTTTAGTGAAGAATAATGCTAGGGACACCAACTCCAATATCAACTTTTGTACCAACCTGTATGGTATATGATGTGGCATTCCACCTTATATGCAACTCGGCTCTTTTAATTTACCAAATTATTTTGCTAAAATGCCCCTTCTAGCCTTTTCTCTCATCTCTTCCTACTCACCTACTTTTTCTCTCTCCTCTTTTCATTCTCTTCACTTCCAAGGCCTTTCTAGTTTTCACCATAAACAAAAGCTTCTAAGCTGAGGGCTTCTCTCTCTCTCTCTCTCTCTCTCTCTCTTTCTTTTTTCAGAAGCAAATCTTCTTCCATAATGAAAGAAGAAAACCATGCTCTTTTTTATTTATTTATTAAAATCATGGAAGAAGCCAATAATGCCCAAATTCTCTTCTTTTCTCCCCCAAAAGTGAATCTGATAGAGGTGCATTTAGAGGTACTTATCATTTTGACCTAGAAAAATTCTCCTACATTGACAAGTTGAACAACACTGTACAAGGAAGCAGAGGAAAAGGGAAAAAGATTCTGAAGATGGAAGACGGAGAAACAAAAATACTTGGGTATAATCCTACCAATGGCGTGGCCGAACAAGGATTGCGTCACGAAGGCCAAATTGGAAGGAGTAGCCTCGTATATGTATGAGAACTTCTTGGAAAGCCATACCCTATTGATCTCCCCCAAAGTTGTTGACTCACCTTGTTTCAATATCCCCACAAATTTTTATTCACGGCCCAAAAAAAAAAAAAAGGGAAAAAAACAACAAAAAAGAAAAAGAAAACCCAAGTTTTTGTTCATTAAGTATTTGGATTAGTAGTAGTATTAACTTTAAGAGAACTCAGCTATAAGCTCATTAATGTCCTTGAATAGGGTCTCCATTTTTCTCGCTGCCAAATCACCAAAAAAAGTTGTTTGCTTTCAGACGTTGGGAGAAAAAAAAAGCTTTCAGTAGCAATTCTATGATGATTACAAAAATACAAGTGGGATATTGGTTTTTTTTTTTTTTCCTTTTTTTTTAGATAATAACAAAAAAAAAAAAAAGATAATAAGTGTGTGAAAACTGTGGGTGTGTGTTTACAAAGCCTCTGAGTTTCTGATGGATGGAGCTGTACTCATTATTATTATTATTTTTTTTAAATGTCTTGGCTTTGAAGGTTTTGGTCATGGTGAAAACTAGAAAGGTCTTTGGGGACATGAGTGAAGAGAACAAAGAGAGGAGAAAAAAAAAGTTGGTGAGTAGGAAGAGAAGAGAGAGAAAAGAAAACTAGAAGTGGTATTTTAGCAAAATGATCTAGTAAATTAAAGGAGCTGAGTTGGCATATGAGGTAAAATTGCACATCATATGCCATGTAGGTTGGTGTACGAAAGTTGGGATTGGATTTGGTGTCCCTAGCATTATTCTTTAGTGAATTAGACTCGTTAGTGGAGATTGTTGGGATTTTTTTTCTCAATTAAGGCATCTTAGTATTTAGTCTATTATCAAGTGGCTCTTACCATTTTGTGCGAGTATGAATACATTTGTAATGCCTTATGTGCATTAGAGTATTGACGTAAAGGTTAACTTTGATAGGTTAGCTTCTATAACAAGTTATGTATGTGCTCGGGAAATTTTAGTTCCTTGTCTTTTTGTCTGTGATGAAAGAATCCTGTAATGTCTTTTTCATGGGAGAAAAAAAGGTCCTTTATTTTCTTCTATTCCTTTTATTATTTATTGGCTAGGCATAAGGAACTTTATGCATCTCTTAAGCATAAGTTTTTGAAGATTTGATTGTCCGTTCGGTAGCATACAGCAGACTTCCTCGAGTGTGCCCGTTTCTGCATTATGATGCTCCTTTAGTTATTGCCACCTCCTTCAACATTGTAGAATTGAGAGCGACAATAAAAGAGTGTCAGCCTAGTTGAAATGTGAATTTTGGTTCTTTTACTTACAGCAATCATTATGATGTGCTGTAGAAGTTCCTTTGCATTCCCTGAAATACTAGTAAATTGTTTGAATTTTATCATCACTATTTACTGGTTCTCGACTTGGGCCTGTTTGGAATCTCTAACGACGCTGTGTTCTCTATGTGCTGATCTGGCCATGACTTAACATGACTTGTTTCATGTAGCTGATGGCTCAATCATTAGCAAGCCCTGTTTTCCATTTTGGCATATCCCTTTCGTCAGAGATGGCTTATCTGTTACACATGAACTTCATTCGTCTTGCTTCCCATGGGCCCCATTATTTACTTCCTTTGCATCAAACAGTTCATTTTCGTGAAATCTGGAGGAATATAAAGATTTATCCCCTATAGAATATAAAGATTTATGCCTTTCTTAAAAACACTCAAGATTTATGCCCCGACTTTCTTCCATTATATTTTAAGTTAAGACGGGCACAAAACTAAAGAAGTGAGTGTTAAAGAGTGATAGATTTCCCTAAAGTGTCATATTAAGTGTGTGAAATGCTAATGGTAGGCATGGTAATTCAAATTTCTTGCATTTGAGCCCTTTTGTCCAGATTCTGTTTGTTATTTAAGTATATATATTCTGTTTTGATTATTATATTTTGCAATTTACATTTTGAGTGGTGGAAGTTGTGATCTCATGGAAAATTTGGATTCATTTGCTTTTTTTTAGGTGGAATCTTATTCTCCTCCTCTTTTCCACATATCCTTCTTCTCACGCCAGTGGATATTTCCAATCAAATCCTTCTTCTTCTTTTTTTTTTTTTTTTTTTTTGACATTTAGATAGATATAAAATTGGTGATGTGATTATCAATAAGAGAGGACTATGGAAAAGAAAAGCTCATCCACACAAACCAGTTGTAAATCAGTTTTGTATTAATTAACTTATTATGAATATATAACTATACATACTATAGATTTCTGAGCATTACTTGCTAATGCACTAGTTCTAAAGATGGTTTAAATATACAATTATTTTTCAAGTTTGAACACTGAAAAATATTATTGTAGAGGAATTCCGTCTCTAATGTGGAACTGGGTTTTATCAGGCTCAGCATTTGGTATGTTAGTTTCTTGGTATGAGCTCAAGTTTCAAATATGAACTATGAATCCAATGCTGATATCTGTTTGTGCCTTTCCCAACTCACCACCTGTATGCAACATATTCGGGGAGGTTATGAAATTACTCTTCTTTTTTCTTTTTTCTTTTTTTTGGGTTAAATAGGTTAAAGAAAACTTGGTTTAATATATCTGAAATTATCGTTAGATTATGTTTATAGTTATGATGATTAGTTAATTGTGTCTATTTGTAATTTTATTTCCGAGTAAATCAAATCGGATTTCTAAACTTATAATATAATTGTAATTTGCATTTTCAACTATGAAATTAATCTTTCTTTTTCTTTCTTCTTTTTTTCTTTCTTTGTTGAATAGGTTAAAAAAATTAGTGTAATAGGTGGGAAATTATTGTTAAACTATGTTCATATTTATAATGATGAGTTAATTCCATCTATTTGTAATTTTATTTCTAATTAAGTTGAATTAGTATCTATGGAAACTTATCAAATAATTGTAATTTGCACTCTGAACTTTTAATTGTGATAATTTGCAACAATTTGCATTCCGAATATACAACAATCTATCCTCATTGATAATTTTTTTTTTTAATAGAAATTAATACTTGATTTACACAGAGATTATTAATAAAAAGCATAAAAGGTCTTTTTAATCAATGTTAACTCAAATTTTTATTTAAATAAAAGCTCATTCAAAATTTTTTATTTTGATTAAATTTAATCAAAGATTTTAGTCATTAAATTTGATTCAAATAGATGGTAATGATCATTCATACTAATTTTTTTTGAACTTATGATCATTCATACTATTAACTATTGACTTATGTATAAATCACATGTAATTTTTTTTAAATTCACATAAAATATATTCAGGGGTATCGGTGCAAAAAGCTTTTTAATATTTTGTTTATTTATTTATTTATTTATTTGAGGATATAAAATCTTTTTTATTTTAGTAATTGGTATTGTTGTTCAACACAAAGCATATGCTACTTGTGAACCCAACAATTCCAAAAAAAAAAAAAAAATGGAGATAAGATGTCCCATTGTTTCTAAGCAAACAGTTTTGCCAGGAAACCATTTTGTGTCAGTGTAACTATGCACTAATGACATATCTGCTGTTTTCACCAACCATAAGTAAAACAACAATTTATAGTCAGAATTAGAGAACGTGTCCAATGATTTTTTTAATGTACTAAATATCATGTTTTTTACATACTAATGGATGGTTTTAATCATGATTTACAGTGTGTTGATATTTATCATGCATTCCGTGATAATATATTATATTTCTCATGTGCCAAGTAATTCTTTGAATTTCGATAACAACTTTTGTTTCTTGTTATTTTCCTCTAGCGTTTCTCACTTCACGGACGCTTAAATAAATGCAAAACTATAATGACATTTTCGCTTATCATAAGTGAAAAAATGAGAGTCGATATATTGTTTACTTACTCATTTTATTCCTAGAATAAGAGTGGGAATGATGAATCTCATACTGATTTGGGATTGAGAAATAAGATTGACAATCTCATGTCTCCGTTTAGATTGTAACTCTCAATCTTGATATTGATATTAAATTACTATCTTACCCTTAATTTAATTGTAAAATTTAAAATCAAAAAAGTACCAAAAAACTATAATAATAACCTATATTAAATATTTTATTTACCTAATATTACATAATTATCCTAAATATTATGAATTTTGTTAGAATAGATTAAATATTATTAATTTAGTAAAATAAAAGAATATGCATCCATATTTGACACTTTTTATTTTACTTCTTTTAATTTAAATTTTTACACCTTTTTTAATTTTTTTTTTTTTTGTTCACAAAAAAATTACACAACTTACTCTTATCATTTTATTATTTGAATATTGTAATGATTAGTTTAATTACAACAATAATATGATAATAATATACAAATTAATCTATTTTTAATTTTTAAAACACAATTATGAAGGTGCATACAAATAAATATATAATAGTTTATTCCAATTTCAGTTTTAAATAAATCATAATACGATTTGTAATGACTCCGATTTAAATTCTAGATTCCAGTTTCTCACTTCACACACACTCAAATAGACACAAAACTGTAAGGGAGTCCCATTATCGACCAATTCCAAATAAGCCCCTAAACTCCTAGTATCAGCGTTTCACGCCTACTACCATCTCATTCGACGATCCTCATCTTTTACAATATATAGTACAACCAAAAAAAAAGTGGTAGAAAGTTATTCTCTTTATGTCTATTCACATTATATTAAAACACACATTCCCCATTCTAAATTCCTAATGTTTATAAACTTCCTTACCAATTCTAGTTCTCCGAAAAAAGAGATTCCCATGGGAGAATCCCGTTTTAGATTTAATACCGTTCAAACCATAGAATCGAATCCACAATTTTTTTTTTTTTAATGTTCTCACATAAAAATTTAAAATTTATGTCCAAAATTCTTATTCAAACCTATGAAGCAAACTGATTATGGATTTATTCTTTCTCTTCTTTTCTATTCCTCACAATTCAATAATTATTTCATATATAATTACATTTCATATCCCCTTAAATTGCTTCAAATTAAAAAAAAAAAAAAAAAATCAAAGTACATCAAGATTACAAGTAAAATGTTTCAACCTTTTGGTTTTTCTTCTTCTATTATTGAGGAAAGCTAAACACTAATCCAAATTAAGCAAAAGGTATCTGAAAGATTGCAGTGACATTGACACTAAGAGAAATTTATGTGGAACAAGATGACTTTCTAAAAAGCAAGGGTTATCATTGAACAACCCATCAAATCCTCAATAGTTTTAGAGTTAGTACTAATATTATCATTTTTAAGGGATTGATTTATATGCATTTTGTGTTCCTTATTTTTTAACATATAAATTTGCATTTTCGTTAAGATATTATTATTATTATTATTAGTTTTTTACTAAATAAGAAATTTTATTACCAAGTCACTAAAAGGTAAGAGACAGAGGGACAAGCCCACAGAACAGAACTCAGAATAAGCTAACTGGTCAGCCACCGAACGGCTAGGAAACCACCAAATGGACCTAAAGTTCACAAACCAATGGGATAACACGCAGGTAATCAGCCCACCCAGGGAAAGCCGAAGCGATCCCCTATCCCAAACATGGAGGAAAACTCCTACAACGGGTGACGCGAACGCAAGATCCGCCTACCAAACAACACCCAGCCAAACAACGACTAAAACACAGATCAACACAAAAACCTACACAAGGGACCAGAAGTGACACCTTCGCCCTTATTACAAACAAACACAGAAAACAGACAAAAGAAAAAAGGGGAACCACTGCAACCTCCGGCAAAGCCACACCCATCAATGCCGGAGCAACCATCGGCGCGATCGGACCATCGCGAAAAGAAGGCCAACAACAAGGAGGAAAAACCGGCTATGCGTGAGGGACACACGCCACCCACGACAGGCAATGCAAGCCCACGCACCGACCCAACCCCCTCACCATCGCCCCGCAGTCCAGTTCTCGTGGTATCCACGAGCCCTCGATACGGAAGCGCGATCTGAAGACGACGAACGGCGACCAATTTTCCATGCTCGACTCCGAAACAGCCCCAGCCCACCCCTCCGATAGCACGAGCACGGTGTCAAAGACCACGGCGAGCTCCCCCACAAGCGACGAAGGCCGACAGCCCAACGAAAGGCCGGACCACCAGCTCCAGATCTCAAAAACCTCAATATCTCTCAGAGCCTCTCTCTTTTCTTTCTCTCTCTAAAAAATTCCTCTCGTAAACCAACAGAAAAATATTAAGATATTAGTATTTTTGCTTCTCTTTTTTTTTTTTTTTTTTTTTTTTTCCACATGAAAAGAATATCTAAAGAACCAAGGCACAAGGTGATTATCTTACCCCAAAAAAAAAAAAAAGGCACAACTTGATTAAGCGGTCACTTGGCATTATTATTGAACTTTTCTCAACAATATTTGTTTATTAATTAATTAATTAACTATTTTTTTTTAAATTTGAGAATAGGGAAATGTGAACTCTACATCTTGTGATAAATCAGGTGTGGAATCATTAAGTTATCCTTATAATTATATAGTTTTTTTTAGTCACCATTATAATTAATTTACATTTATAAAAAAATGTTAAAATAAATTTAAAGTACACTATTATCCCATTATTGTTATTTGGAAAAGAACTAAGGCATCCAAGAGTTTTTCTCCTGACCTTGGTTGTCTACTAGTATTTGTTGTACGTTATTGTAAAGTAAATAAAGAAGAATATAAGTCTTGTTTGTTTCAATTTTCACTTTATTTTATTTCTATATTTCCTTTTTCTTGCACCAATAAATTCATATGAAAAATTATCATAAAAGCAACAAAATTCGGGTCATTATCATTTCATATGATTATTTAGATTATTGTATCTAAATAAAGCAACACTCTTAAACTTATAAAAGATAAAACATATTCACTTTATTTTTATACAAATTGTGAAAACCATACATGCTTAGTCAGAAAAGCCAAAGCCTGGGGCTAGTAGTGGGTCACGAATTTGGAATTTTTTTTTTTTTTTTTTTTTTTTTTAAGATAAGGAATTTAGGTCTAGATTGGTGCTCTGAACTACGTGCCCTTTAGCACATTATGTTTCCAAAAATATAGGATAAATCTCAATTTGTAATGGTTTCCAAATGAATTTTGAGAGTTTTCATGGAAAGTTAAAGGAATGGGAAGATTTCTCATCTAAATAAACAAGAGTTTTTTCATGGAAAAGCAAACTTATTGGCTTTCGCAATTTCCTTCTTTTGTTCAGATGAGTAACATTATAAAATGTTTCAATTTTTTGATATAGTTTTTAAGTTATCACGTTTATTGACATTATAATATTGTCACAATCACGAGTATGAAATCTTCCTAACATGTCACCTTTTATTTATTTATTTATTTATTTTTGGGAAGGAAAAATGTATATCAAATCATATAGCATTGGAATTGGATCATACAATAATTTTTAGTAATTAAGCTGATTTTTTTAAAAAGAATTCTGTGAAAGTTTGGAATTTTCTCACATAAAGACACTATTTTTTTAAAAAAAATTTCTGTAATTATTAAAAAAAAAAATCAAGAGGAAAGCTAGAATAAATAATGCTACCGACACAATGATACTGGAGAGAGTCTGGTGATAATTGTCACATAGTCGGGTGCAGTGCTAAACTCACCCGTTGTTTACCAAAACCACCAAATCAACCAATCAAAAAACACAACACAAGTATCCTATGCCTGTACTGGACTACATCATCACCAAACTCATTCAATGACCAACAAGAACTGTATTTAAGGAAATACCCCAGCTGGAGAAACGTCTCTCTCATTATCTCCCCCTTTGTTTACAAAAAATCTCTACCTACATATTAATTAATTTAGGAATACAGATACGAAAATGTATACTTTTACGATAGGACATCTTATTATATATTATTGATAGAAATTAATTTTTCTAACGATATGATCTATAGTGTTTATCTTAATAATTTACAGTGTTTGACAGAAAATTAATTTAATTATAGATAAAATCGTTACAAATTTTATCTGATAATTAAAATAGTAAATTGAATAGATAATACAAAGTACAGATTCTCTACGAAAAAAGTTGTTAAATGTATGACAACTATTTTTTATTGTCGGACTTTTAGTCCTGTGAATTAGGAAACTATTTTCTCTTTTAATGTAATTTTATCCTACTTAACATTCATTCAAATTGTTTGGCATAAACTTTTGATTTTCTTTCTCTAGGATTCTTTGTATGGATTTTTTCCCTAATATCATATCAGTAGATTATAGTTTTTAACCATCAATTAAAAAATCAGAGTCTTGAATCGTTAGATTAAATCAACATGATACAAGACTAAATAAAATAAAAAAAATTTAACGGAGTCAATGAAAATTTAACGGTTGAAAATCATATCTTAGAAGTAAGGAATATTTCCTATCCTACCAAACAAATATCTTCCCCCCGTTAAAAAAAAAAATACCAATGTGCGGCACACTATGAATATCAATCAATATCAATAATGTAAAAGAAAGAACAAATCTTATCCCTAGAGATGATATTGTTCCATAGAAGTCTTTAATCTAGTGTGCTAGTACATCTGTATGACATTTTAAAGCCTATATTCTAATTTTCAGGTAAATTATTTATATTTCATTCTTAAACTTTTATTCCTTAAGTAGTTTTTTTTTTCTTTTTCTTCTTCTTTTTTTTTTCAAAGCTTCTTGATGTACATTTAATAGTGCATTTTGGTTCAATTTGGTCTTTCATAATCTTTTTTTTTTTTTTTTTTTTCAAAAAGAAAGTTATCCTTTAACAAATATTTGAGTATAAAAATAAAAAAATTGCCCCCCCCCCCCCCCCCCCCCCCCCCTCTCTCCTTCTTTTTACCTATGTCATTTCCTTAGGTTATAATCATGAAACAAGAAAAAGTGACAGGAAAATAAGGAAGCCCACTATTTCAAAGTACTTTGAAAGGGTTAAATTCCAATAAATTTCCTCCACGAATCAAAGTGCAGCGGTTTAAAAGATTTTACATTCTAATAAAGAATGTTACCAACACAATAAGATTTAACAAAATGTTAGTATCCGTTTCATTGGTTTATTTGAGTTAGAATTTTAGAGATATTTTGATTTAAATTGAGTTAAGTTTTAAAAATATATATTTAGCTGAAAATGATCTGTTTGAAATTAAAAAATATACAAATTTAAAATGTGTTAAAAAAATAACATCATGAACCTTGTGAATACTTAAATTGTGTTTACTTGTAAAGCAAAAAACAAAAAACTTTTGGAAACGCTGGTTGGAATGAAACAATCGAATACCCTTTAATGTGGTTTATTACAAGCATTAATATATTTTGTACTTTTATGCATTTCATGGAGGCAAATTTTGTACGTATTCACCTATATATATAAAGTGCGGTGGTTTTACAGTGAGTGAAATTATACTCATTTTAGATTTTTGTCTTCTTAATAACCTTTTTTTTTTTTTTTTTTTTTTCTGTTGTTGTATTGAAGATGTAATTTAATAGCTTTTGATTCTATATAATCGACAACAACAGCTCAGTTTGTGTTTGGAAGTGTATGAATCAAAGGCAAAGGTGAACCAAATAGAGTCCAATCGGTCCCCCCAACGGACGATATTTTTGTCCCCTACTACTCTGCTTTACTTCACCGCTCTCAGCCAAGCCATTTCCACTGTTGAAACTTGTAACTATTTTGAGCCAACTCAATTTATTTATTTATTTATTTATCTATTTTTATTATTTTACAGTAGAGACCCTTTGGCTGCTGTTTGATAATAAAAAGAAATGAAAACGCTCTAAGAGAAACCTAAGAACTCTTAACTCAAGTTTCTCCCCTTCCGCTCGTTTAGCTAGTTTGAATGGGGTCTCACATCCGTTCACTAAATGGAAAACTCCAAATATGTCAAATACAAATAACATTCAGATTTATAGAATGTTGTATTAAGAGTTTTATCCCGACTATTTTATTGGCATTTTATTATAAAAAACAAAGTGCGAATTCTAAATTTATTATGGTTAATCCGTTGAATATTCTTGTATTATAACTCGGATTTTTAGTGTGGGATTTTCATATTGTGAAGGTATTTTGGTGATTTGATTTGTTAGGTAAGAATTTATGCAGCTTTACTTTTGTAGTGTATGATAGATTTTAATCTGTCTTAAAAGATATTTCTTTAATAGCAATCAATAGGTGCATCAGGAGTTCGGGACATTCCAACTAGGTTGACACCTACTTAGCACCCTCATCATTTATCTATCTCCAACAGTTTATTAAAAATAAGAAAAAGAACAAAATTCAAATCCAACAAAGTACAAACTAGACGAAAGAGGCAAAATAACTAAAACGTAAATGTATATGGGAAACACTTATGGTAAGTTCATATATGGAAAGTTTTGTTGATTCAGATTTCTTTTTTGGGCTTATGTAGACTGATTGAGTTATTTAAGAAATATTTTCATCCATGCCTCACACTACAAAGGTAACTCTAGGGGTTAGCTTCTATTTTATATATTTCTGCGAGGGTTTTTTCAGAAAGAGCTTCGTAATGAGAGAAAACAAAAGCGTCTTAGGCCTTAGCATGTTGCTCTAAAAAAACTCCATGTTTTGCAGCTTAAAGTTCTGAGTACACTAGTTGGACCGCCTTTGAAACTCGTGGGTTTTTTTTTTTTTTTTAGTTTGGTTTTTAGTAATGTTAAATAATCACTAGTGTTCTTTCTTTATTGTTTATGGTTGTGATTATTTCATTTTGTGTTAATTGTTGCAATTCGATTAACTGTGTGAACATTTTACTTTTCATATTTGTTAATTATCTGTGTTAAAAAGTCTACAAAGTTTGCCTGTTAGGACTTATATTTTGTTTAAGAATATGTGGTTTCTAGGTGCTAATATATATATGAATCCTAAACTTGACATTGTAATTTGAGCATCTATATTCTTATAACTTCTCGTGGTTTGTCATTTTTGTTTTTGTTTTATTTTGTTTTTTGAAATAAAACTTATATTCCAAAATATAAAAGATAATACAATCATCAGTTCATATACAGAGCCTCCTATTGTAGAAAACTCGATGCCGAAAAACAATTTATTCTATCAGTAAAACTTAAATGATACACAAAGAGAAATTATGTGTATCAGACTTCATAAATAGAAGACACCTAAAAAGTACACAAATTATCGAGCATACACATGACACTTTAACAAATCCTTTATAGTTGATGAAAACATCTGATCAACCAATGACAATAAATCTAGAGCACAAAGGCCACACAGACAACCGCAAAAGCAACAGATCATGTGGACTAAAAACAATACTAAATACTAAACAAACAATATAAATATCCAAATTAATCAACAACAAAGACAGACACATAGGCCACCATCTAACTTCTCATGGTTTGTCATTTTTGTTCGTAAAGTTTCAAAACAATAGCAATTAACTCAATTTAAAACGACGTTTAAATTTAAACGGAGTAATTCTAGTTTGTTAGCACTTATTTTCTCTAGATTTCTCATCATTTAATAGTTTAAGATATTTGATAGTTTTGGGTATCCGTTTCTGTAATTGAACTTTGAGTCTATTTATATTGCTTCTTATTAGTGATTTTTCATTACTTACAATTACACGACAAATAGAATTATGAGTATCACCAAGCACTCCACTATTTTTAAAACTCATGAAGTCTCCCCCTATCTACAAGCCTCCATGCTTGCACGGCTCGCCTTCATGTCCGCCTTCGATCCAATTAACGTACTCCGAGTAGTCACGATTTGCCTTCAACTCCTCCTCAGACTTACTCCAGATTGGCAACATTCAACATGGGTTGAGAACTATATGGTTAAGCCTAACATGCTTTGATGTTCTCTCACTCTTAAGCTCTTTGAGAAACGTTACAATGAAATACTGTAAGTCACTCTAAATAATGTCTAGGGGGTATTTATAATATAAAGCATCCAAATGTCTTCTAGACTTTTCTCATTCTTATTTAGACAAGAAATTCACACAAGAAATTCACAGCTTGAAATATTCTGTCTGTTTTCACATAAGTCCAGAGTTGACTTATGCAGATCGCGGTTTCCTAAATCTGAAGAACAAAATTTGCACACAAAAGAAAACTTGGATTTCTCTGATTTAGATTAGATCAATCAGATTCAATCACACAATTAACAGCCTAAAACTTCCCAAAAAAACTTAACCTCATTCTAGAATGATTCTCCAATGTTTTGGTACGTCAAAAGTAAGGAAGATAATGAAATTTGAAACTTACGTATACTTGCTGCAAGTCATCCTTTTTTAAGTCAAATTGTTGCTTGTTTACATTGATTTTTTTTTTTTTTTTTTAGTACTTGTTTACATAGATTTATTAGCTTCTTTTATTGAAAAAGAAAAATTAAATAACAAACAGTCTTGAAAGTATGAGAACCATTTAAAGTGCAATCTCAAGTAGTTTAATTATAAATAAATTTTGAAGACCTTCCGACCGACAATCGGCTAATATCTCCTATTATAAAATAATTCTAAGAGGTATCATACGATACATGTAAAAAAAATAAGTCCTCTATCACGAGACTTACAGATTAAGTTCATAAAGAGCATTCAATTTCAATTAATATTAATTGTGATGCACAATATCGATAATGAGAGGAAGTATTTCTCTTATATTTTTTATAGTTTGATCTTGGTCTCACCAAGTATTAATTAACTTTGTAACTTAATAGTGAGGATCATTCGAAGCTTGATCAATTTGTGAGATCGATAATAGGTCAATGTCTCACCAAGTTCATAAAAAGAGCTTGACCTTCAAATCGATAATAGGTCAATGTCTCCTATTATGAAATTAATTTAGGGGTATTATATACATAAAAAGTAAGTCCTATACTACAACATTCATATTAAGTTCATAAAGAGTATTCAATTTCTATTAGTTGTGATGCACAAGACCGATAATAATAAGAAGTATTTCTCATATATATATATATATATATATATGTGTGGGTGTGGTTTTAATGATTATTTTAATATTTACTCATCTATGATTATGGTTATTTTAGCCGTGTGATACAGATCAAATGGTTGTAATGAATTAGGTAGTTGGCCAAATAAATTTATGATAATTAATGAGCATTGAAGTTAGAGATCTCATTAATGTGATTTTAGATAGACAACTTGTTCTTAACTTACTAACATTACTTTTTAAACACTTTTTTTTTTTCAAATAAATTTTAAAATAGCTAAATAGCTATTTTTTCCTATATTTTAATCTCATTCTTGATATTCATTTAGGATTTTTTTTTTCAATTTATTTAAAAAAGGTTAAGTGGCCTAATATTCTTACAATTATATGTTCTGATCAACTTTAAATAATGTCTTTTTTAACAATCTTTTCTCATTCGAAGTCCACAACCTTAGTGTTTTTCGTTTCTTTTTTTGTTTTTTTGTTTTTTGTTTTTGTTTTTTTTATATACCTGCAAATGCCCCTTTCCTCCCTTATTTCCCTATGTCTATTCTCAATCTCTCTCTCTCTCTCTCTCGCTCTCTCTCTCTCGGAACGCTTGTTCTCAGTTTATTGTTTACGAAAGGCCAAGTAAGAAAATAATTTTCTATTTACGAAAAGAGAAAGTAAGGAGTTCACAAAATTTTGATGTAAACATGTTTTTCTAAGTAAAATTAGTAGGGGGGAAAAAAAACAATAAGGAGTTTACTATAATTTGATGTATACAAAAGTGAGAAGCGAAATTAAAAAGAAGAATAGATGCAAAAGGGAGAAAAAACACTAATATGTCAATCACGATAATTTTTTCCTTATCCTAGTATATGTCTAGTATATGTGAAGACTAATTGTAATAGTAATTTTGATATTTATTATCCACTTCCAACAAAAAAAAAAAAAAAAGAAATTTTTTTTAATTAATGCTTAAAAAAAGTGAGTTTTAACTTGTTATAAAAGTCATATAAAATGTAATATTATCAAATAATATAATTAAGACATACGCTTTGTTTTATAATTTTGTTTCCATATATATACAGCAATTATATTTACTTAAAGGTTTCTATATATTATAAGCACCATGGCACCCCATGAATTAGATGTTAAAAGAGACAAAAGAGTGCATCTTGTGTACCTTTTATTGATTTTCTCAGTCAACAAATATTGCATATGTATAGCTTTCTTGCTTTTATTTAATTAAAGAATACTAGCCGTTTGCCCATGTTAAACATGTCTTAAAGAATATTAAACTCAATAAAATAGTGCTGAATAATATTGTATATATATTTACATATATATATATATATGTATATGATCAAGAACTTGATCAATCATTAAAAACAATAAATTTAATTAGGGTGCTACAACTATTTGTTGGCGAAAAGACTTTAATAAATACTAGATTTGGAAATGCTAAGCCTCAAAGAAAAGGTGATTCTCAACCGAGAAAAAAAAAAAAAAAAAAAAAAAAAAAGCCTTAAAGAAAAGGAGACACAGAATCTCTGAAGCTTTATACTTTTTTCCTATCATTTATAATTTCAGATCTAACTTCTTGATTCTTTTAATTGTTATTATCAATCTTAAATCTACTTAATTTTTTTTAAGAGTAATTATTTAGTGATGTTTGTTGGTGAGATATTACTACTCTTGTATGTTTACGTTGTGATAAATCTGACTTTAATTGATCTCGTTCATTTCTCTTAAAATTTATTACAATTTATTATTTCAAGCAAAAAAATTTTAAAAAACAATTATTATTTCGGCTTTTTTTTTTTAATCTAAAAGAATTTGATAATAAGAATTTAATTTCTATACTTTATGATAGAGTCAAATATAAAATTATATTAATTATTAGATTATATCTACAGTCATTTTAAAATATTCTTTTAATTTCCTATGCTAAAAGAATATACTCAGAAAAAAGAAAAAAAGAATGTGTGCATTTTAAGCCGACACAAAAGAGAGAGGAAAATTAAATCCTAAAAGAAAATAAAGATTATACGATGAAAAAAAAAAAAGAAAAAGAAAAGGAAAACAGTCAAGCAAGTAAAAAAATAAAGAAAGAAAGGGGGAAAAAAGAAACAGTAAAAGTAACAAAGGAGAAAGGCTTTGACTTGAAAGCCAAGCCAAAATCAAAAGAGAGCAGTTCGGCTTCTGAAAAAATATGGGCCCCACCCCTCTGCTGCCGATCTCATTCATTTCTTTCCCCTTTATTAGTCCAAGTTGGCCACGTGTCCATTTTGACATTTTGACCCTACCGACACTTTTGTTTACCAACGCCTCAGCTTATCCAAGTTAATTTTCCTCACTAATAATCTCACAACCCAAAAGACAACACAAATTAATTAGAGAAAGATAATTCTCCATTTTAATTTCCTTTTTTAAAAAAATATTTTCAGTATTATGAGGATATGTAAGGATCAAACTTAAGCATATAGAAAATATGATTAAAAAAAAAGAATTAAACTAAAGAAATTCACTACTTGTTGTTAGAGTTTTCAATTTTTATTTTTTTCTCTACCACAAAAAAAAAAAAAAAAAAAAAAAAAATCACATCAATGAGCCTAAAAAAACAGTTGTATTTGGGGCCTAGTTTTGCTTTGCTTTTGCCTCAATTAATGTTTACCAAAAACAAAGGAGGAAAAAAATAGTACAAAAGTTTATGAAAAAAAGTACAAAAGAATAGCCCACCATAATGGATATTTAGGAAGAGTCGTATTTTCAAGAGATTTATCTTCTCTTCATTTGGATACAGTGCTAATTTTAATGCAAATTAGCTCACGTATTTGCATTATATTAGTAAGCATTTTTCCAAGTCCTACCATAAAAACTCCTAAAGAAAAGATGATAGAAATATCTGTGATAAGGCGTGAAATAACACCCAATCGGCATATCATAAGTATAAATAGTATATTTTTGTTAAATTTGATTAAATTATCACATAAATATATAATGTTTTTATCTTATTCGTATTGATGTGACTATTAAAATAGAGCTTTTAGCCTATGGTAAGAAGGAAAGAAAACAATAGGGGAAAGAAAAAAAGAAGGGAAAGAAAATAAGAGAGAGACGAAAGATTTTACTTTTCTTTTATATTATTTGGTATCATAAAAGAAGAGAAAAAAATATAATTATATAATTACTATTTTATTTATATAAACATATTATTTTACTTTAAAAATAAGGATAAAAAAGTAATTTTAATGATTATAGGGTGAATTTTAGTTTTCCTTCTATTTTTAGAGGATTAGATTTGTGGGTTCCATTGTATTTTTTTCCATCCATTTTTCCTTCTCATTTTCTCTTCCTTCCTACTAAATAAGTCAATCTAACGTTTTTCATCCAATAATCCCTCCCCTACTTTCTTCCTTCATTTTTCCACTATCCCAAACATAACATTACAATAATCTTTTTATTTGCACTATCAATAGAAAGTAATGAATTGTTTTCTAATCGATAAAGTTGGTTTTTTATTTGACCCATGTGTTTTCAGGAGTAATATATAAATGTTTTAGTTACATATAAGATTATTAAAAAAATAAAACTAAAATTATAATTAATAATTTTTATTGATGGTGTAAATAGAAGATCTTGTTCAAGAAATTCAACTAAGAGCTTGTTTAGTTAAACATCTCCGAACACTTTTCCAATTTTTTGGGTCTTTTTGCTCCAAGTTCACTATCCACTTTTTCAACCTCTCTTTTTATTTTCAAAAAACTTAAATATTAAAAGTCCATAATTTTATTTATATAAATTAAAATGAGATGATTTTTGTAAATAAAATTTTAAAATAAACAAAATAAGATTCATGTTATTATTATTTTTTTAATACATTCTAAGTTTTATATTTATTTACTTCAAATAATTTATTTTTACTAAATCGTATATTTCTAAAATTCAACTAGACTCAACTCCGTCTCGTACCACTCCAAATTACCCTGAAAAATTGTAATGTCATATAATTCCCAATAAATTATATAAAATGTTAAAAGTAAAATATAAAAGCAAAAACAAACTACAAAGCCACAGAATCTATGCTCTTGTTTCTCTCTCTCTCTACTGTCTTCACACACTCTCACACGTCCACAGAGAGACAGCCTCATACAGCTTTACTCTTTTACTTTCTCTCTCTACCCAACACACACCACTATCTCTCTCTCTCTCTCTCTTCCCCTCCCCCCAACTCCACCCATTTTCTCTCTCCCCTCTGTCTGAATCCGCCGCATTCTCTCTCCTCCCCGGAAGCCATGGGTTTCCACCTTCCTGACTTCCTCTTCCTCCTCCTCCTCCTCCTCGCCGCCGCCACACCCACATCTCTCGCATTGCCGCCACCCTCCTTCCTCTCCTCCAACTACTCCTCCGCCGGCGCCGGCGCCGGCGCCGGCCAGATCAACTCCAACTCTGTCCTGGTGGCTCTTCTAGACTCGCATTACACAGAGCTAGCCGAGCTCCTCGAGAAGGCCCTCCTCCTCCAGACCCTCGAGGACCTCGTCGGGTCCCACAACCTCACCATCTTCGCCCCCCGTAACGAAGCTCTCGAGCGCGGCCTCGACCCTGACTTCAAGCGCTTCCTCCTCGAGCCCCGCAACCTCAAGTCCCTCCAAACCCTCATCCTCTCCCACGTCGTCCCCACCAGGCTCGGATCACAACAATGGAGGTCCGGGATCGGCTCGACTCCGCTCAAAACCCTCTCCGCCGCGGAAATCCACCTCGAGAAGAGTGACTCCGGCGAATGGACCGTCGATCTCGCCCGGGTCTCGCATCCGGACTCCGTCACCCGACCCGACGGCGTCATCCACGGGATCGAGAGGATTCTGATTCCCCGATCAGTCGAGGACGATTTCAACCGCCGGCGAAATCTCCGGTCGATCACGGCGGTGAAGCCGGAGGGCGCGCCGGAGGTCGACCCGAGGCGAGCGAAGAAGACGGCGTCGGCGGCTTCCAAGCCCGGGTCCCCGCCGGCTCTGTCGATTTACGAGGCGATGGCGCCGGGTCCGTCTCTGGCTCCGGCGCCGGCTCCTGGACCCGGCGGCCCGCACCACCATTTCGACGGCGAGAGGCAGGTGAAGGATTTCATCCAGACGCTGCTGCAGTACGGTGGTTACAACGAAATGGCCGACATTTTGGTTAATTTGACCTCGCTGGCGTCGGAGATGGGGCGGCTCGTGTCGGAGGGGTACGTGCTTACGGTGTTGGCGCCGAACGACGAGGCGATGGCGAAGCTCACGACGGACCAGCTCAGCGAGCCGGGGGCGCCGGAGCAGATAATGTACTACCACCTCATACCGGAGTACCAGACGGAGGAGAGCATGTACAATGCGGTGCGCCGGTTCGGGAAAGTCCGGTACGACACGCTCCGGCTGCCGCATAAGGTCGTGGCGCAGGAGGCCGATGGCTCTGTCCGGTTCGGACATGGGGAAGACGCCGTGGCGTATTTGTTCGACCCGGATATTTATACCGATGGCCGCATTTCGGTACAGGGGATTGACGGGGTTCTGTTCCCGCCGGAGGAGGCCTCGGCGGATCCCAAGACCGTTAAGAAAACGGCTCAACCCGCCAAAGTGGCAGCCCTGCCCAAGAGAGGTACTTTTTTGGTCAATATTTTTTTAAATATATATATATATATATATTTTTTTTAAGTTTTGATTTTTTGCTTTGTGCAGTGAAAGTTACTCAATTATTGCTTGGATTGTGGACTAAGTAGTGGCTAAAAGTAGTTCTTAAAAAAAGTGATGAAAATTGGCTGTTTTGGGGTTCTCTTTTTTTTAATTATGATTTGAGATTAGCTTTCAAGTAAAGTGAGAGTGTTCTTGGTATTAGTTTAGGGAATCAAAGTTGGAAAAAAAGAGAAAGTAGTCCCTTCAATAGGGGTGTTTGGTATCTGAGAGTGAAGTTTTTGGTTTCCATCACAATATGAAAGCTTTGGTACACTTAATACAAGGACAAAGAGTTTAGTTAAAAAGCCCATGTGGAGTTGGTCAGACACTGAAGTTTCTAAAGAATCTGTTTCACATCTCGTATTAAACCCACTTATCAAACTTTTTTCTACGGTGTTTTCTCTCATAAATACTTGAATTTACTGTTCGAATTATCGGTTTAAACCTATAATCCAAATGAGCTCTAAGATAGTAAAATGGAGGCAATTGTCGCTCTATGATTTGGGTTATTATGTTTACCAAATTTACCTATAGGATGAATTACAATCAATAATTTCTCTCTAACTAGTGGCGTAGATGTTCTTTGTTTCTGTTTGTGTGTAAAGGAATGGACTTGTAGGGTAAGTTAGTTATATTGGGTTCTTCTATAGTTTTGGTAATAATAGATGTTACAGTGTTCTTAATTGATTGGGACGTGATGCTAGATATAGATATAATAATGATAATAACAATAATTTGTATAATAACAATAAAGTATAAGTTGACTTTTTCTTTTTAGCGTTTTATAAAATGGTTGAATTCGTCAAGTTTCTTAAGATTATAGTGTTAAGTGACATTGAGTTTGAGTTCATTAGGTTCACGGTATTGTTTTCAATATATATATATATAATATATATATATATATATATATTCACATTTTATATCTGGGGCAAAAGTAAATGCACTTCTAGTAAGTGGTATAGAAATCAACAAGTGCATGTCGGTGTTTGATATTTTGTTTCTTATTCGCTTTGACATCAAAGTCATATAGGATCAAGTAAACATGAGAAAATTTGGGGGATTTAGTTCAATAAAACCCAATAGGAAGAAAAGAGGAATGTTTTTGATTGGTGTAAAGGAGGGCAGTTGGTTTATAAAGAAAATACTTTGGGTAAAATTGACTTTAAGTGAAAAATTGATTGCTACATTTTGTCTTGTGGTATATTTTCTGATTCTTTTCATTTTTTTTCTGTAGAAAGCAAATGCTAATAATAACTTGTTTCTATTTTTCATTTTCCTGAAAAAAATTGACATGATAGTAATCTAAGTTTAAAACAATTTCTTTATTTAACCTTTTGGACCCTTTCTGAAGGCCTTGTGAATTTTACCCACAATAATATTCTTTGTACCATACCTCTTGGCTGGTTACAGTCTTTTCTTTAATCTTAATGGTTCTTAAATACATAGTAAAACATAAGTATTAGTTTTTTAATCTCCTCAAAACATGAGTTACTGGAGTTGACTTCCTATTTATTTCATCTGAATTTCGTAACTTGAATGAGCATGGTATGAACAGAATCTTCTTTTCTAGTTTTATATGTAAATTAAGTTGAAAATTTTGAAAATTTGCAGGAAAATTGCTAGAGGTGGCATGCCGGATGCTTGGAGCCGTTGGACAGGATTCGCGATTCTCCACTTGTCATTGAAAAATGCCCCCAAAATCATCTGGTTGACTGGTCCATCAAAACTGGCTAAGGTTAGCAATCCCATTCTCCTCTTGTATGTCTTGTAAGAAAAACAATATTGTGTCTGAAATAAGTTCAACTCTGCCTCTGCATCAACATTGATACACTATTTTATTTTATTTTATTTTATTTCTCTGCTTGATAAATCTTGCAATTAGTCAATTCTGAGCACGGCACATAGTGGATAACGCAATGATAAAACTGGCCGCTCGGTTGTTGCTTAGTCCTTGTCTCCTTGCTAATTAACCGATTTGCGTACCTTAATCAATTCGTTAGAATTCCATTCAAGTTTGCATCATTTAGTTTCGAACTTTACGTGAACTTAATCCAAGTTTGACATCATTTTCTGCAGAGACCTTGATACAGCAAAGGATGTAAAAAGACATGGAAAGTAAAGGGGGCTTACTTGAATGGAGAAAAGCAATGACCTTGGTTGTCATTTTCTTTTCTTCTCTGTTTTGGGGTTTACAACTTCTTTTTTTTTTTTTTTTGTCAATGTATTTTTTATTCTTAATTTTTGTTTCTTTGGCTCTGGGTCCTGGAATAGAGAAGAAAAGTAACACTAGCTCCAAAGTATATTGGTTTTTTAAGTACATAAATGTATGTTAGAAGTATTATTATTATTATTACTACTATCCTAAGTATTTTAGGTGGTTTGTGGTGGTGGGGATTTTTAAGCTGTGTGGATGGGGGCAGAGTGTCATGCACTTTTTCATCTGTGCCCACTTTGAAATAAAGGGGAAAAAAAAAATGTTTCAAAACAGAAAAAAATTATGTGAGTGAAGGTTCAATAAAAACGATTCTTTTCTGTAATTATGTGTCCAAGCAAGAATCTTTCCCTATAATTTTTGCTTTCTTTATCTTGTTATTATATTTAGTAACTTGCAATTCTATTCTTATGCATTGGCTTGTTTGTTTGTTTGTTTCTCTTTTTCTTTTTCTTTTGGTGGTATATGCGAGGAAGTAATGCTCTACTTGTTTGTTACTTTCGGGAACCGACCCTATTGCTGCTTGACACGTGGGTTACGTATGACTCTTCACAATATGATAACTATGGCTTTAAAATTAAGGGCTTGTTTGGTCGATAAGTTTAACTCAAGTTAAATTGTATTTTTTTTAATCTTTTTTTAAAAAAGTTTTTTGTTTTTTCTAAAAAGTCAATAAAAATTACTATTGAAACTTAAATTTTTTAACTCAAACCCATTCACCAAATAAACCCTTAGTTCTACACACGAGTTCAAATCTTCAAATAAAAAAAATTTAGGAATTCGTTGAGTTTTAAATTAAGAATTTTTTTTTTGATGTATCGAGGAATTTTTTTGATTTCATGTCTTATCTTACATCATTTTTCTTGTGTTTTAATAGATTTTACTGATGAAATCGGTTTTTTATCGAGTGCTTTGTATTGTGTACCACATGGGTATCTGTATTATATTTGGTGTATATAAGACTTTTTAGTTGAATATATTTCACCTTAAAAAAAAAATTAAGTAACCAAGTAAAGCTGAAAACGAAATAGACATATAAACAACGCCAATACGGTGGACAAGCATTGTATGTATGCATAATGTGTATTTGTTATGACAACAGATTTGATCAATATGTCTCTTTATATATCATTTATAATAATATTATATCAAGTGAAGTAAAATATTAGAAAAGATACGATCTTTTTAATTAACGTGGTAAAGATCTTTAGATTGATACAACAATTTAATTAACAGGAGGAAAAGCAAAAAAAGTAAAAGAGAACATATGAATGGAATGTGCATAAAACTGTCTTTTTTTTAAAAAATTTTAATTTTATTTTTTAACTTAAAGAGCAAATATTGGTTGCTTAAAAAAAATATTATGCATGAATGTAATAATTATCATTATTTATTCAAGAATGGTTATATTAGTACACTCCTGTTAACTCTTTACACCCTGAATTAGTCAACTTCTTTAATTACAAAATTACTCTCAAACAAAACAACATAAAAGGACAACTCTTATAGACTTAATTACGTAATTAAAATTCTATCATAAGAAAATAATAAGGCGGTTTTATTAATACACCCCTTCTGAGGCTTCACACCCCTTTCTAAACACACTCCACACTTAGTTTTAAACGAATTAATTTTACTTATCACACACCCTTGTTAATTCTAATATTATTTTCAAAGGACTATTACTTTTATACAATGCAAGTATATTTTTGCACACCGCCTATTATATACATTTTTGTTTACTTTGATATTTTTGAAGGTTTTTTTTTTTTTTTTCGTCGGAAGTAATAATAATAAATTTACTTTAGCGTTTCACTAACTTTACTAAATATACAATTATCTGCATGCTATTTATTTAGGAAAAAAAAAAAATGAAATTGTAAACGAAAAAGAAAGAATGTGAATTCAACAATTGAACAAAAAAATAAAAATAAAAATTAATAAATAAAAAAAGAAGTTAAAAAAAAAAAGAAAGCTAATCTATGTTGCTGATTCGGAGAGCTGTACTCAAGGCAAGACCGATAAAAGTGTTTACAAATCACCCGGTGGTTCTGCTACATCATGGTTGCGTAGTTGTGACCTTCAAATCATGTTGAATTGGAATAATACATTCATATATAAAGTAGGTTATTACTTTATGTGAATTCTGTGGTTTTTCCATTTGCTTTCCAAGTGTTTGTTAATCTAATGATATTGAGATAATGTGATTACAAGAAGCCAACATATGTTAATCTCATGCAAAATGTTTCCCATATAAGTAGAGCTTGTTTGTGTAAACTTAGCCATACTTTCTTTCGGTAAAAAAAAAAATTTGGTGAAAATTATCAACTTCCCAATAAAATATTGCTTTTATCGCATCCGGAAATAAACAATTGATATCTATCAATAATCCTGCTAAAGACCCAAATCGTGCAACTATTGACGTGTGACATTTTTTCTTTAGTTAAAGAAGACATGTTGTCATGCCACATGATGGTGGATCAATGTCATGTAACGCATAAAAAATCAATTCATGATATTGGCGTTATTTACAAGTTTAACTGCCGTTTTCAACTTCGCTTAGTTGGTTAATTTAAAATTCAATGAATTGGTAAATTGACCTGCTCAGAACTTAAATTCTTTACGCTTTAAAAAACTTAAATTGCCGGAGATTAGAAGTTTGACTTGATTTAAGATTATCACTAATTAGTTAATTATCACTAGTCAATTGTCACTTATGACCAACTTTGGCAGCAATATTAATAAAACCTCAAACACATCTCACAGAACTGACACAATTCTCGCGCTCGCATATAATTCAGTTTGAATTAGATTATCAACTAAGATTCTATTTTTCTTAATTCGAACCGCTCCTATTTTTCCCCCTACCCATTTATATTTATTTCTATATTTCCAAAATACAAATATAAATATTTGCCCCCGCTGAAGTAGAAGGCCAGCTTTGCCGCTATATCGTTGCTATATGACCAAAGAATTGAGGGACATCTGAAAGCAATTAATGTCCACCAAGTTTAACAAGAGAACAGGCTTTCACTCGTCATAACAGAAGAACAATGGCAAAAGGACGCACAAAAGATTGCAATTTGCTAGTTTTATTTCTGCCAAGGAAAAATAGGAAATTCTTCGAAACTCAAAAGTAGAACAATCTACCATGAAGCACAAGGTAATGCAGTTAACTATCACAGTTTTCAGATCAGGTGCATTTGGAATTTTATTGTAGAAAAACAAAAAGGAAGTAATTTCATCACTTGTGAGAGCTGGTGAAGTTTAAGGCCGTCCCTGGCTCTTGCATTTGTTTTCCCACCACTCGAAGAACTTAACTTGTGCAGCCACAGTGTCCAACCTGTAGAGTTGGAATGCGTGATTTGCGATTTCTGCTCCAAACGTATAACCGAACACACCCCCGGCTAAGAATGACAGTCCAGCACCTGTCAAATGCAGTGATAAGCGACTTCAAATTTGATCCATCCATACCATACTCTTCATATTTTCCACTAAATCACTGGAAAATAATATATGCACACTTCAATTCTATTATGACCATACCATATGAACTCAAGATTGCAAACTACATCCATTTGGATGCTTTGGAACTAGATTAGCACTAGATTCATCACTTAAACATGGCACATAAACGTTTTGTTCCGATGCTCATGACCTTGAGACTGCAGGAGAATTTGAGGGCTTTTAACATATTCAGTGTGGACGACAATACAAATATGCCAGCTTGGTATGGCGCATAAACTATACCTGTTCTCGTAAATTTTTATCACTACCATAAAAGCGACAAAAAAAGGAGAGTTGTATGACGTTTAGAATATCAAAGTTGGAAGTTTGAACTCAACCTAAAAGTACTATAGCTCACAAGGACAAGGTAACTAAGACGCTTATAAACTATCATCCACCCCTCTCTTAGCAAATACGGGATGTAGTCAACAGGACATGAGAACTAACAATCTTTTCAAAATCCGCTACAATATGACAGATTAACATGCTAGTAGGTTTTACGAAAAACATATTTCTACGTTAACGTCAACTTTAACATTGTATAGCTGGGCTTGAAAATCTATTACATACACATTAATTCTACCAAGTAGTGCAGCCATAAACTTTTCCAAAACTAGTCATAAACCGATTTTCTACTGCTAATGCTACAATTCTAACTATAGTCTGAACTCATAATAGCATGTTCCAGCCTGAAAGAAGCCAAATGCAAAATCCAATCCCAACCAAAATTTTTATCATCCTTTTGTTTCTTTCCAACCAGATTTTATTATTTTGTTTTTTCTTCAACCAGATCACCTAAACATTAACCACAATCTTCATTACCGCAGGAAGAAAAACAAAGGCTAACAGTTTCGAACTTAAAAGAAGAAGCACAAAAGAATAGCAAACGAATAAGTGCAAAAGATATTATTCATTTTAATTAAGTTAACTAGAAGAGTATTAACAGAGTAATAAAGAACACAGAGCAATCTTTAAAAAGTATAGAGAGGTAAGACAAAGAAGTATTACCATGCAAACTCCTTGAATACTTCCAGGTGACTCCTGCGGTTGAAACTGCTCCAATAACACTTCCAGCAAGGCCATATTTTACTGTTTCTCTTGCAGCCTTCAGCTGTAAAAGTCGAAAAATTGCCTTAGCAAGACATAACTAGATTCATGAGTTCCCTGGAAAAGGTATCTTTGTAGCAAGACAACCATATTAAGGGAAATATATTTTACTGTTTACTGTAGCAAGACAACTATTTTACAGCAAAATATATTTTACTGTTTGCCTTAGCAACTATTTGCTTTCCAAAGTGGACTCAAGATAAGACTTCCTCAACCGAAAATATAAATACAATCAACACATTAAAATATCTCTTTACCAAATTTTTTTAAGATTAAAACGGTAAACAATGTTCTTGTTGTACTTGCAGACTTCTCATTCTTGTTTTGAATACCAATTTAAAGCAGTTAAATACGAAAATTCAAAATAGCTCTACACCAAATCGGCATCAGCAAAGACTGGTCTCACACTCAGCTAAGCATTTGTTGTTCTTGTTTTGAACACAAAAATTAAAGCAGTGGATCATATAACTTATGTTCGAAACAATTTTATAAATGCAACATACATTCGGAGGAGTTGCAGTTCGGAGGAAATGAGAGAATGCAGCCACAACAACTTCCCAAAACGTCCATTTAGAAAGAAACACAAGGAAAAGTTGTAGCCCATTCGTTCAATTATTTCATTTTCAGAATTGAAATGAACATGAAAAGCCACCCAAATGGCTGTAGATACGTGAACAGATCTTCAAGTAGTAAAAGACTCACTCCATGTTGACGAAGAATTAAGCATATATGCAAAGAAGATAACCTAAAAGGTCTCTTTTGACAAACCCGCTTTAGCAGAGAACTGAGAACCCCACATGGAATTGGCACATGGCAACAAGGAAAGCAGAAACTAACTTGCTACCAAGGGATTTCAAATTTGCTGAAGAACTCACAGGTGAAATATTAGCTCAAATTGCAGGAGAATTTTCTTATTCCACTTTGATTTGAAAATCAAACTGGATAGCAGCAGCCACCAAATATGAAGTATCATATAAAGAGGGTAATCTTTATGGTTCAGAAACTATGGAACAAATGCGCGAGATTATAAATTGCAAACTTCTAATGTCGAATCCCATTAGCAATAACTTAAGATGGACATCTACGAAGGTAAAATAAGAATCCCTATGGTTACTTCTTTATATATGAAATAAAAGGATTCACCAATTTACAGTGTTACGAAGGCTAAAGCAACATTTTTTTCCCACTTCAACGAGTTTCTAGTTTCTACCTATTCATCTTTTCAATACCAGCAAAATGCCGACAGTGTCGAGTGTGTCGACTAATTATTGCCCAAACGCAGAGAGAGAAATACAAACGTTCTAAGGTAATCTTCTTCCTATTCATCTTTTCAATACCAGCAAAATGCCGACAGTGTCGAGTGTGTCGACTAATTATTGCCCAAACGCAGAGAGAGAAATACAAACGTTCTAAGGTAATCTTCTTCTTATTCTTTATCATCATGGATGTAGTTCTCACATTGAGACGAAACGCTATAAATCTTACCTAAGCTTTCTTACTTTTTTTCATTTTTTATTGTTGCTCTCGTTAGTAAAAGATTAGGACACTCAATCCACAACCAACAGAGCAACCACAATATAAAAATTTAGACCAGACTAAGAATCCATCCAAAGAAATGAGAATCAAGCTAAATCACCAAAACAATGGGAAACGAGACAATAACTGGTATAGTAAATTGGAGAACAAAAAAGCCACGAAACATGAATAAGAATAAGCTTAAAAGTAAAAGTGTATACAAAATCGAATTGAACAAGAAATCACAATATGAAAAAGATAACTACATAAAATAAGAACAACCCAGATGAAAAATATCATCTAAAACGTGAAATCTGTAAACATCTCATCAACAGGATTAGATTTCAATAAAATTAACTTAACCCCAAGTGACCAAATCAATAGAGTGAAATAAACAGATCGATAAAGCTTGGAAAAACAGAAATGAAAAAAAAAAAGAAAAAAAAAAAGGAGGACAAAAGAAAATCTCACGGTGGGGCCATGAACGGGGTCAGAAGCAATGAAATCTTCGACATCGGAGGAGGACCAGTAGGGAGGAGGGTCGTCACGGTTGACGAATCTGGAATAGTTGTCGAGGAACGAAAACCTGTCGGCCAAGAATTCCTTGAAGCTCGTAAACGAGGATTGCGATGACGAACCATCCGCCATTGTTAAAGTTGCTCTCTACTTGGACTCTCTCTCTCTATATATCAAATCAAATCAAAACTCTCTCTCTTTTGTTTACTCTTTTCTTCTTTGTTAGGCCTCTCATCAGCGAGCCTTTTTCTTGGTTTATTTTTCTATTTAAAAAAAAAAAGAAATTTCTCATTTTTGGTAAATTTTATTTTTGCTCCTCAACTTTGGTGCTCTTATAACTTTGTCTCTTGAACTTTTTATTTGGTATATACACAAGCAAGCACACACACATTTTTCACAAGACAAATCAACTATAAAGGTCTTCAGGAGAAGAAACCAAGTGGACCCTCTAAGTTATAACTTTAGATAATTGTCGACGGAAAAGAACTCATAGGCGCTTATATATCACTCAAATCCCTTACTCACCGCTGACATGGGACTCGCCAAAGTGCGCAAAAATGCTCATTGAACTATGAAATTCCCATCTTTATTGCTTCCATCATGAAATTGCTGATATGATAACAAATAAAGTTTAATTTAATAATAATAAACTTTATTTTTGCCATTTGAACTTTCATACTTTTATAGCTTTGCCTTGTGAACTTTGAAAACATGTGCTTATACCACTTAAACCTTAAATCATTAGCTAAAACACACATTCTTTTCATATTTTGGTCATATAAAACTTGGAAAAACTTTAGTTTTTACACCCTAACTTTAGTATATTTAAAACTTAACTTCTCGAGCATTGAAAAACTAGTGATTACACATATCTAACTTTAAGCTGTTAAAAAAAAAAAAAACCCTTGTCATACACTAGTTAAATAATAAAAAAATATATATAGCTTGAACTAAAATTTTTATTAATACCAAAGTTACTTTAAAAATCTATTATTACAGTTGTTTCTTTTTTATTAAAAATAAAGTTCAAATAAACAAAAGTATTCAACATGATAGAAAATAGAAAAACAAATTAAACTTCTTTCTACTTTTGAAGAGTTCAATTTCATTAGACCAAAAAGTCTAAACAAAAAATAAAAAAGAAACTAAACATCCAAACAAGCTAATAACACCAAAAAAGATAAAAGATAGAAAACAAACACAAAGTCAATACACTGGGAAAGCCTAAAATGACTAATTTGTTTGTTACATTTGTTTTTCAAATTGACGCCACTAAAAAAAACAAAGGAACTTGTACATTTAGCTTCCGTCAATTTTTATAGATTTTTAAGATTATTTTTGTAATTATAATGACTTTAATTTAAATTAACTTTTTTATTATTTAAATTATCGTCACGTCAAGTTTAAATTAATGAAATATGAGTGCTGTTGGTAACTGTTTAATGATCAAGAGGTATAAACACTAGTTTTTGAGGGTCAAGTCACAAATGTACCAAAGTTTATGGGGCAAAAATAAAGTTTTTCTAATAAGTCTTACATGGCCAAATTTTAAACAATGGGTATTTTTGCTAATAGTTTAAAGTTTGAGGGGCATTGCTGCTAATAATTTAAATTTTTTTGGGTATAAATCACATTTTTAAAGTTCAGGAGTAAAATTATAAGAGTATTAAAGTTTAGGTGGTCAAAATAAAGTATGTCCTTATTAAATTAAACTTGAGTTATTGTCATGCTAGTGATTTTATCAATTTAATTGACGGAATGAATTAAAATGATAACATTTCATAATTCAGAGAACATTTCTATTAATTTTTCAAGTTTATTGACAAAGTTAAAAGTGCACCAAAGTTGAAAGGGCAACACTAAAATTTATTCCCCTCCTTAAATTACTTATTTGATCTCCAAATTATACACAAAGTTGCGTTTTGATATCTATTTTTTTTTTCCTCATTGAGGAAAATGCATCAACTCAAGATGTAAATTGTATACCCTAAAAAAATATAAATTACATTTAATTAGAAATTTATTTTATGGGTAGTTCTATTCTATTCTCTTGAATCGTGGCACATTGGTGCTCAGCGCCAACTATATTATTCCAAGAAATTACGAATGAGCCTCTGCCTCTCGACGCTGCTAGTATCTTAGACGAGCTATTAAATAATAATAATAATAATAATAGTAATAATAATAATAATAATAATAATTATTATTATTATATGAGATTGACGCAGTAGAATAAGGTTTATGGGCTTGATTCTAGAACAATCACATGTCCCCCTAATTTTTTTTTTTAATTATTCTTATTTTTTTGGTAAGAACATGCCCCTAATTTGTGATTTAAAGGAAATAATTCCACATTTTTTCTTTACTTCTTTATTGGATACAGGTAGTGTACTCTTCTAGTCCAACTATTTAATTGCTGCATCATATCAGCATAACACAACCAAGTTTACAGATGTTACAGATGTTGCCAAGAGCTCTCTTGTAGGAGAATTCTACAATATGATATGAAAAACTAATCCATCGGTTTTTTGTGTACCTTTTTATTTTAATATAATTTTAATCAGATGTAATATTTTCTATCAAGAAGTATGTACTACGGATAAGGATATTTATCGTAGAAAGCTCTTATCTTGAATTACCTTTACGAAACAACAAAAATAGCTCTAGGCTTAGGCCTAGCTAACTACAGACCAAAAATCAGCCTGATCTTCTCTTGTACTTATTCATAGAAGTTGTGTGTAAAAACTATAGTCTGTTCCTGACAGCAAACTACGAGAGTAATGCACTACAAGGATGAACCATGGTGTACCCGGAGGATGCAAAATATCATACGGATTCGAAAATTGGCGACGCTCATATGGGATGGTTTCGGAAAATGACTTGAAGAAGCTACCTCTTGAATTGAGAATAAAGTTTCCTTTCTTGGGAAGATTGTTTTGGTTCAAGCCAAGTTATAAACTGCCAAGAAAGGCATCAGAACACTCCCTAGCCACAATTTCCCATCCCTCTCCTCCACTTCACTGATAGCCCTGACAACCTTCCCTTGGCTATCCTCCAAGAGCTGCAACAGCTTCCCCTCGGGGCTATATCTCGCAATTATTCCATGAGTCGACCCTCCGATGTGAAGCAGGTACTGCATTTTTGCGGAAACTGGGAACTTGAGTAGGAATTTCCTCATTCTTGGGTACAATGCATATAGGTAGCTGTATATTGTCCTTCGGCAGTGGATCGCCACCCAAAATTCACCCTTTTCGTTGGTCCTAACGTTGTCAGGAAATCCGGGGAGGATTGCAAATACCTCCGTGGTTCCTGCTTTTTCCCCTTTCAACCAATACCTGCTTAACCTGCATTCCCAACAACAAAAACGAAACTTTGTTAAAACATGATTATTGCCAAACAAAAGACCAAACAGTTGAACTCGCTCCGACCATATAATATTTGAATCGTATCAACTTAACGTTTTTTTTTTTTTCGCTAGATAGCTCATCATATAAGTCAATTGTAAGCAGTTTCTAGCTACACATCCTCTAGAGAGAAATTTCCAAGGTAAAATCATGCTGCTTGAGAATAAAAGTTGATAACGCCGCCAGTGAGACTGCAACATCTAAGGTGCATTTCGTGAACCAGGTGGTACGTTGAATCCAATACGATGCCAAAGCGGTCTCGTGATCAAATGAGATACCGTTTACTGTATTCTAGTGTCCATTAAAAGCTAGTGATCCGTCAACTAGTTCTCCATATCATCCAAACATATTTGAAGTAGAAAACCACCATACAGGTCTAACAATGCAAAAACAGAACCGGTTTGCGGATCATATTCAGAATTACCTGCCCACAGCTCCCTCACAAAAGAGAAAGAAGGAGCCATCCTTGCTTAGGGTCAAACCATTGGGAAATTGGACATTCCTCAAAAGCACTGTAGATTCCTTTGTTTTTGGATCGTATTTCAGGACCTTGCCGCTATTTTCTCCAGAGAATACCACATGCAAGAAGTTCCTGTACGAAACCATCGAGTTAGAAGTAATGAAATGTATTTAGCACGCATGCACTCCAGAAGGAAAATAAGAGAAAAGAAAAGGAAACAGCAGAAGACTACAGAAACATTGCAGTTCGCATGGTACGGGGACCGTCAAAATGTCTTGTACTTTAATAACTCAATGTAATGGCCTTGATCTATGGCCTAAAAGAAATTCAAAATTCGCGTAGTAGTTGGCTGAGAAAAGTGCATGAAGGAAACTGGAGGTAAGAAATAATATAAATGTAACCAAATTCCTTCACTTTGAAAGAACACCGATATGGAAAAAGGAACATCAGCCTTTGATACCATATTAGTTTATCAATTCTCACAAAAGCTTAAGTTATTAAGAGGCAGGTCAATGTTAGTTTGTCATTCAAACAGCATTTCATTAATTAAAAACAAAAAAAACGGAAACATGATTATATCACAACGAACCTACCTCCTCGGGTATTTGTTGCTACTATCCGTAAAATAGACATTCCCTTCTTCATCAACATCAAGATCGTTGGTAAATCCGAATGGCTCTGCTTCTGCCTCGGTTGCAAGAGATGTTGCCAGTCCGCCTTCAGGTCCGACTTTGAGCAGCCCAAAATAAGCATCTGCAATGTACAAATCGCCCGTTTTCTTGTGGAACCGAAGCCCCAAAGGACGGCCACAAATGTGCTCGTTCTTCATGTAACTAAAGGGTGTGGGTTTAGGTTTGGGATCACATATTTCTGACCTGAATCCGAACAAAGATAGCTATCATAATTGTGTTTTTTTCATTCAAACTGCCTACTAATTCATTTTTTAACACGAAAAAATAAGATCATATTACCCTGACATTGACAATTGTTATAGAACTGATATCTTCACAATGAATCCACAGACAAATGATATCATTACACTAATCTTTCGATGGTTTAAAGTGTTTTATTTTTATCTACTACTTTGGAAGGGTGTTTAATTCTTCCATCATTGGGTCCGTTTCACAGATCTTTTGCTTTTGCTTTTAGTAAGGAGAAAAAGAGAAGTAAAAGGTGTGACTTCTCGGTAAGTGTTTGGACCGAAAAGCTTATGAGGTCAAAATGATCTTTAAAGTTTTCTAAGAAGTAATAAAAATATTAAAATAAAATTTATATTGTCTAATTTAAACTTTGTTATAAGTTTCAAGTCTACTCAGAAAAGCTTTATTGGAAGCCATGTTTTTTAACTTTGTCAGGAAACACTTATAGAGTCTAAAAGCTCTTCTGACAGATTATCTAATTCAGAAGCTATTGTTAAATCTAGAAAGCGAAAAGCAACTTTTAAAAAGCTATGCCAAACGACTCATTATGTTGTTGGTCCTAGTTGACAAATATGATAAGTCTTCTACCATTTTTCTACTTTAATTCCACACCAGTTGTCAAGTCCCCCAAAATGATTTTTTTTTTCTTTTTTCTTTTATGAATGTGGCTCACAAAATAATTTCAATCCAGTTTTTCCCATAGCTCCTTTAAAGTCAAGAATAAACAAGAAAAAAGTTTAACAAAAACACTTTAAATTAGTGGCCAAAAAAAAAAAAAAAAAGAAGCAAAGGAAAAAAAAAAAAAAAAGATTAGTAAAAGCAAAAGGGAAAAAGGAAAAAAAAAAAAAGATTATTATTTGGTGGGGCATCAATATAAAAATAATTGATAATGATAACTTATCATTATCAAATCATTATCAATTATTTTTATATTGAAGTTCCCACCAAATAATAATCTATCTTTTTCTTTTTTCTTTTTTCTTTTTTCCGTTTCCTTTTCTTTTTGTTTTTCCTTTGCCCTTTTTTTTTTTTAAAGTGTTTTTGTTCAATTTTTCTTGTTAATTCTTGACTAATAAAGGAGCTTTAGGAAAAAGTTCATATATTTATAAATTAAACTTTACCGAATTTACATAAACTATTAAAGATTATGTTCTATCTGAATAAGCATATCCTCATACCTTAATTCATAATTCTCTTAAAAAAAAAAAAAGAGGATAATTTTAATTTTACCTTGTCTCACTCTGTTGTTTAAAACTTAAAATATCACATAATTGGTACTAAACTTATCAAATGTTTTACTTTTGATTAGTAACATTAGAAAAATGATAAAACAAAGCACATGAATGAAAATTAGAGGGTAACTTGAAAAAATAAATATTAAATATTAAATTGGACGGATGAATTGTACTAAATTATTCAACTAATCCAAAATTATAACTTTCATAATAATCATTTTAGTAAATTACCTTCCACTCACCTAATAGGCTATCGCATTCATTCTATCACTTTTTTGACCTTTCTCTCACAAATAGACTAATAGTGAACTGTTTGATAAATCGGGTAAAAAAAAAAAACCATTTCCAAAATCTCACCTATTGGGCGAAATTTGGGTGAAGTTGTAGATAATTATTTGGTGGTACTTCAATAAATATATATATATATATAATTGTGAATGAAGAAATTTTTAAAACTTCATATCTTTATAAAGTAAACTTTGTACCAAATTTACCTAAACTGTTAAAAATTATATTCTATATGAATAAGCATATAGTCATACCTTACTACATAATTCTTGAAAGAAAAAAAAAAAATGGGGTTAATTTCAAATTTAATTTGTCTCACTTTATCTTTTAAAACTTGAAATGTCACATGATTGTTACTAAGCTTATCAAATGATTCACTAACGATTTACTTTTAATTCCTCTTGTGCCAAAAACATTGGAAAAATGATAAAATAAAACATGAGACGCTATCATGATGGGTAATTAGAGGATAATTTAACAAAATAAATATCAAATAATTAACTGAATGGATGAATTGCACTAAATTACCGAACCTATCCAAAATTATAACTTTCATAAAAATCATTTTACTAAATTGCCTTCTACTCACTTATTAAGCCATCACATTCACTCTGTCATTTTTTTTTAAAAACCTTTATCTCAAAAGGACCAATAGAAAGATCAATAGTGAAATATTTTATAAGTTTGGGTGGCAATAATATTATATTTTAAGTTCTGGAGGAAAAAAATAAAAAAATAAATAAGACTACCTATTTTTCTTGGGGCTAAAAGAAATTAGGGTCTATTTTGGGGAATACGTGGATATAATATTTTAAAAATTAGGTTAAAAATCTGTGTGTTTGAGGAAAAACTTTTGAAAAAATTATATGAAAAAAATATATAAAATAAATCTGTCTTATTTTTCTCATTATTACGAATAATTTGATGTAAAAATTATATAATGTCGATTTAAAATAAAAAATTATGAAATTTAAAGTTTGAACTTTTGAATATATAAAACAATAAAAGTTTAATATAAAGTGAAAATTTTAAAATCTGGCGTTTTGTCATCTCTAATTCACGCAGCGAAAAGGTCCTAAAAAAATTAACAAAAAAGAAAAACCAAATCACAAAATCCAACCTATTGGGAGAAGTGTGGGCGAAATGAGTCCAAGAGTGACCATTCCAGAAGAGAACTCTGCCATCGGCGACACCAGTGTAAGGTCCACGGCCAAGGGGATCAAATGCGACGCTCTCAGGACCTTGGATTTGGTTCAGGAACTTGATTTCCGATCTCTGGAGCAAATTCTCGCGGTCTCTCTCCGCCGGAAGATCCGACCACGGCGAAAGCTCGATCTTGTAAGTCTCGAAGTCCGGAAACTCAGAAATCGCGCTGTGCTTAAAGGGGTCTGTTGCGCAGTACAGAGCTAGGAGGAGGAATCCCACGCCGAGAACTCTCGACAGAGTCATCGCCGCCGGTGAGTTTTCCGGCTAGAGAGGAGAGACAGAAGAGAGAGAAAGTGAAGGTTTTTTGGGGGTCTGTTAGTGCACTTGTTTGTGTTACGGTCCTTGTTGGTTGGGTGGAAAATGGCTATAAATGTCTGTATAGGTGTATTACATATAATAGAGGAATTTGCCAAAATGACTTAACAAAGAAAGTGAAATTAGCACTCCATATAATAGAGTGGAAGGGGGTGAGGTACTGGGTAGGTGGGTAGGTGTGCACATATTTTGGTGATAGGTAGAAACAAGGTCATAATGTTATTTGATGTTTATTTTATCAAGATTTTGTTAAAAGACTGATGGTTAAATCTGAATGGCTGAATGGTTGATCTAATTCAATTTTATGTTGATGTAAAAAAATAAAAAATAAATAACAAAATAACAAAATAATAAAAGAATATGGCATGACATCAATATGAAAAAGAAAAGAAAAGTGTTGTATCATCAGGGCGACCGATGACCTTGAAAAACCAACACAATTCTGATACGTTATCATTTCTCTAAGAAGAACAAAACACGTGTTTGCTCAAAAAACATAAAAACAAAAAACAAAAAACAAAAACAAAAAAACGAACACGAGATAAAAAGTAATTTTATGAAACATAATTTAGAAGATAAATTTAAACATTAAAATAAAATATTTACAAGCGAAAACACTAGAAAATTTTCTTAAAATCTAAAAATTACACCTTGTTTTCATGAAAACTATACTTACATATTATTAAGGTTTCATTTGATTGGAGAGAAGAAAAGATAAAAGAGAGTTAAAGAGATTGAGAATGCAAAACATGAAAAGAACAATAAATGAAAGAATTCTTCATGTTTTTGATTATTCAGAAAAATAAGAATTAAAACGACATATAAGAGTTATTTGTGCAATTATTATATTATTAGTTGACTAGGACGCACTGCTCCAGATTGGACAAAGTCACACCCAATAATATGGAAAGGCACAACAACTAAAAATCAACGCTTCCTAGGGGACAATCAGTTGACCTTTGAAGCACTACATGTAGGAGCCAATCCAACAAAGGGAGTTTAAAAAAAAAAAAAAAAAAATAATAATAATAATAATGAAGCGCGCTCGCGCACACACACATATATATAGAAAGATTGAAACTACCATTGGTTAAAAAAAAAAAAAAAAAAAAAAAAAAAAAAAAAAAAAAAAACTTATCAAGGAGACATTTCATTTGCTACCATCCAAGCTGTAAACTGCAACGGAGGGCATAAGAAGACTAACAATCCACAATTTCCCATCTATCTCGGCTACTTCAGTGACTGATTTGACAAATTTGCCCCGTTTGTCCTCTAATATTTTCAAAATCTTACCATCCGGGCTGTACTTGACCACAATTCCATGAGGCCAACCTCCGATGTGAAGCAAATAATGAAAGCTTGCTGGGATTGGGAGCTTGAGCATGAATGTCCTTATTTTCGGGTGCAAACCAGAGAGGTGAGCGTAGATGGACCTTCGGTAGTTGATCGCCACCCAAAGCTCGCCGTTCTCGTTGGTTCTAACGTTCTCAGGAAATCCATGAAGAATGGCAAGTACCTCTGAAGTTCCTGCTTTCTCGCCTTTTAGCCAATATTTGCTCAACCTATATCATAAGTTTGTAGTATGAACTAATAAAAAAAAAAATATGTAGAGTATCTAATTGTGTCAACAATGTTTCAATGTAACATAAATGCCTTTATGTCATTGACATTCTTACGTGGATTTAACTCTCATATCTTCTCTCTCTCTCTCTCTTTTTCCCCTCATATCATCAATTGATATGGTGAGCTTTTGGTAGACGTGACATCATATTTTTAATGTATATAACATTCTAATTGGTGTGTCATAATTTCATTAAAATAACATAAAAAGAGACGCATGACTTGAATTCATTCTTACATATGTTGATCTTACTATTCATCACTTAAATTTTTTTTTTTCATTATTATTAACTATTACAGTTGTTAGTGAGTCGTTATCACTGAGCATTTTTTGTAGTGTCAATGAGATTCTTACATACATAAAATAAGCATATTTCTGATAACAAATGTGTGTGTGTGTATCTTTTTATGCATAAATGTAGTTTCCCAATATTGTTAGCTATTTCGTGTTCTACTTTTACTTAATAGAATATTTAAACGTGTATAGCATGGCCGGTTGACTAGGATCATTCAAACATTCAAAAAGAAAAAAGCAAACTAGTTAGGATCCTTTGAAGTGAGGAATTTGAAATTAGGAGTCCAATTTTGCCACTTCAAGTCAAGAACACTTACCAATCAAATTTCTTATCAAATTCACTCATACATAATATAATAGGGTAAGACTACGGTAAAGCCCTTTTTATATCCCCATAAATAGAGCTCATTTTTAAACTGTTAAAATGTAATCAAATGACTAAGATGTTACTTATGCATGATAGTTATATATAATACACTTTACCTCTACTAGTATAGACTAAAAAATTTAAAAAATAATATAAAAAAATTAAAAAAACTCCCCGAAGGTCAACGGTGCCCCTTGACAGTGATCTGAGACGAGCCCTCCCCCCCTCCCGCACCGACGGCCTAGATCTGGTTGGCGTTTCGGTGGGTGGGGGGGACTTGGGTCGTCGGCGTGGGGGGCGGAGGCGACATGGCTCGTCGGCTGGGGGAGGCCGTCGATGTTCCAGGGGGGGTTTCCGATGGCTTGGCTGAGTTTTTTTTTTTAATTTAATTTTTTATATATTATTTTTTAATTTTTTAGTCTATACTAGTATGAGGTAAGATGCATTACAACTATCATACACAAGCAACATCTCAACCGTTCGATTACATCTAAACGGTTTAAAAAGAGACTCTGCCAATATGATATATAAAAAAGACTTTACTGCAGCTTTACCCATTATAATATTGTTCTTAAAAAAAAAAAGAAAAAAAAAACTAAGACATATAATATTGATTTAAAAAAAAAAAAGAATTCTACGGTTAAATATGTAAACCTTTCTGTCAATTTTGCCTACATTTTCATTTTAATGTAATTTCGACGAGATTTAAATTTAAAATTGTATATTACCAGGATAATGTATTTCTGCCGTAAAAAACTCATATGTCTATGTATTTTTAAGCACCAGAACAGTTTTTATTTGTTTATTTCTTTGCTAACAAAGTAACACGCAAGAAAAAATAATGTCACCTGCCCAACGAGCCTTCACAGAAGACAAAGAAGGAACCATCCTTGCTTACGGACACACCAATTGGGTATTGAAGATTCCTAGCAAGAACTGTGGTTTCCTCTGTCTCTGGATTGTATTTTAGAACCCGACCACTATTTTCGCCAGCGAATGTTAATTGCATGAAGTCTCTGCAAGTGAAGAGAAGAAGCAAACTAGCATCAAAAACTAATTAAGATATTCCAATTAGATTAGCACTCATAATATGCTAATCATGCTAATCCTATGCTAAGCTCCTACCTCAAACAATATTAAAAGAAAAGAAAAAAGAGATATACGGGAAAACGACCTCCTTGTAAGAAATTTTTTTTAATTAACTTCCCAAATTTAATTAAATTAGAAATATGGTCATTAAAAAAGTTACAAATATCATATAGAGAGGGTGTCAGATTGGAGCCTCTCCATACATATAATATATATATATATATATATATATGTCGATATGTAAAATGCCTACCTCCTTTGGTAAATGGTGCTGCTGTCTGTGAAATAGACATTTCCATATTCATCAATGTCAAGATCACTAATAAACTTAAAGGGCACTCCTTGTACCTCGGTTGTAATAGGAGTTGCCAAACCACCTTGTGGGCCCACCTTCAGTATCCCAAAATAAGCATCTGCAATGTACAATTCACCTGTCTTCTTGTTGAACCTAATCCCCAAAGGCCTCCCACATATGTGCTCGTTTTTCAAATAACTCAAACTTGATGCTCTCGAATCACATATTTCTGACCTACATTAAATTGATGAATGGATCGGATCGAATTTGAAAATGAAAACATTTGTAAAAGTATTTCTTTCCTCATCATTTTGTATAAATCGTTAGATATACGAATACATTAGATATCAGTAACTCGATTGGTGAAATAAAATAAAAAGTAATGTATAGATTTAACGAGACATATTAAACAAATAAAAAAAAAGTTTTGAGCAGGGGAAAATAAGAAAACTTAAGAAATATTAATATAAAGGCTTTATTTAAAATTCAAAAGATGAATAGGGGCATATGTACCATAGTTTTGATATGAGTGACGGTTAAAAACTATGTCATAAGTTTTAGTCTACAAATATACAAATCTAAAGAAACTTTCTCAAGTGGCGGTTGCATAACTGACAAACATTGAGAATATTAACACGCTCTCAAGTGAATCAAGTGACGTCAAAAAATTACCAAGCATAACTTAAATGCTTGGAAATATATATTTAGTATTGTTCTTTATTTACGTAATTCATATATATATATATATATATATATTTATATATGAAGTAGCTCTATAGGCTATAGCCCTCTTACTTAAGCTTGCTAATAAGTATTATCAGTGGTTTAATTAAAGAAAAATCTCACCAATTTGGCGAAGCATAAGCGAAAGTAGTCCAAGAATGGCCATTCCAAAAGAGAATTCTTCCATCGGCGACACCGGTGTAGGGACCGCGGCCGAGGAGGTCGAAAGTGATGCTCTCGGGGCCTTGGAGTTCATTCCGAAACCGAATCTCCGACTTCTCGAGCAAATTATGGACGTCTTTCTCGAAAGGAAGTAAGGACCATAAGGAGAAGTCGACCCTGTAAGCTTTGAAGTCAGGGAAGCTGGAGATCGCGCTCTGCCGAAAAGGGTCTATTCCGCAGTACAAAGGTATCACCACGAAGATGACTGAGAAAACTCCCGTTCGTGTAATCATCATGATCAGATTCATATCTCCGTTTTCATGGCGTCTAGTGAAAGGTCAGAAAAGTTTTTGTGTTGATATTGTTTGCTCTATATGTCCCTACTTATGTTGGAGAAGTAAAGTACTCTGTGGTAGGTTTAAAAGAATAGTTAAAAAAGATTATCGTCCGTTGGGATCATTAGTTGAGGTTAAAATTTTAAGTTGGAATTGGTTGACCTTTTAAATAACTAATTATAATTTTTATTGACTTTTTAGTAAAAGACTATAATCCAGTTCAGTTAGAATTAAACTAATATGTCAAACAAAATCTTAATATATTCTCATCTAAGCTTCATAAACTTTAACGCCATTTTTTTTTTTTTTGGTAAAACTTTAAGATCATTTTTCCTTATGAATTAGTCCATTTAATCCCTTATTTAGAATTTATATTAAAAACAGACTGAAAAAAAAGGAGATATTAAGTGGGGTTAATATGTGGTCTTTTTTCTGTTTGTTTTTAACATAAATTCTATTAGAAGAACCTAAAAAAATATCTCAACAAGTTAAGGGCTTTAGTGAGATTAATTCAACTCTTATATATATATATATATATAAATATGCATTTTTTAAACCAAATTCTAATAAAAAGGGTTAAGCGAGATTACTTCAAAATTAAAAGAATTATAAAGTGGTTTAAAGTTCAATAGACAAAATGTGAATGATTCCAAAAATTCAGAGGGTATAAATAAATTGATCTTTAAAAAAAGAAAAAAAAAAAAAAAAAAAAAGAAGGAAACCCCTAAATCCCTATTTGCGTAATTTTTTAATTAAAAAAATGAGTTATAAAAATATATAGAAGATAGCATGTTTAGAATATCCTCATTACGTATACATATATATCTCACGATGTAAATTGTCCAGATACTCTCATCACCCAGCCAAATGCAAATGATTGGTCTTGTTATAATTAATGTTCATCATTTACATTTTACAAATTGACTATATGGTAAACGCATATTATTTGTGATAAGTGTCATGTACCGTGCACTGAATCTTTCTTTGTTTCTAGCCAGTAAACGTATAATGACATAACTAGTGTATATATATGTGTGTGTATATATTGCCAAAAAAAAAAAAAAAAAAGATTCTCTATTTGCATGAGGATTTGGATAATAGCTTCGCAAGTTTCAAGAGGTGGTATGTGTAACAATATTGTATATGCGTGCAATTTCAGAGGAGCACGACTCTACTGTACGCGTGTTTGTTTCCCTTTTCCTTTTAAGGATAATTTCAAAATGTAGCTTCTCATGGGAGTAATAGTGGCAGGGGTAAACGATAAAAAGAAGTTTCTTGATCGATAGGATGGAAGAGGTTTAAATAAAAACTTCTAAATTCGAAATTAAAAAAAAATCTAATTTTTTTTTTTATATTTTTCGTCTATTGATTAATATAATATAAATTCTTCAATACTTAAACTTTAGTTTATCTTAATTTAATTTTGTATTATATTAGTCTAATATTGCTTTTTTGTATTTTGTTGATGTAATGATCTTCAAATTTGTGTCATTCAAGTGCTTTCTCCCTTTAAGAGTTGTTTAGCTATTTCTAAGCAAATGACCTTTTTTAAAGAAGTGAACCCGTGAAAAAGAGACATCGAACTAGATTTGTCACAAAGATAAAGAAAGCTTTCTTGTAGTTCCGCTTCTTGCTCTAAAAATGAAGAAAGACTTTTTTAATCGCCGGTTGGTCCAACCAAGAAAGGCATGGGAATTTTTGGGCGTGTCATCTCAAAGCGAGATTTTCTTCCTTATATACTAAGAAATTTCCGAATTTTTTTAATAAATTTTATAAATTTTCTAAAATTAGAAAAATGATCGTTTCTTAAATATCAACAAGTCAATCATTGATTGACCAATATCAGTTAGTGATTGACCAACGCTAATATGTATTTGTCATTGATTAATTTTGATCAATCATTAATTAACAATGATCAATCACTGTCACTCAGTGATTTGACGGACCACAGTTAATTACTGATTAACGATTATTTTATCAAATAATTTTTTTGGTTATTTACTTAACAAGTTTTGAAAACAGTTTAACTGTCTAAAATTTCCTGTTCATTGGTTTTTTTGTTAGATGAAAAACATAAATCCCATAACGCCAAAAAATATATGTTGGATATGGAATTACTAAATCCATTAGAATAAAAGAGAGCTAGTAAGGGTGACCACGTGCATCTCACACGTACTCACCCTTATTATAGTTGGAAAAAAAAAAAAAAAGGAGAAGAAATAGTTTGTCTGAAATTACATTAAACGAGATAATGACATCAATAAAAATTTTAAGTAAAATTGCATTATCCGTTAACAATGTGTTCCGTTGTCTGACTTATAGCAAAGGAAGTTAGGATGATAGTATAGTAGTAAAAGTTGATACACATATATTTTCTAATTCATTTAGGAACAGAATTTTAAGTTTTCTTGTAAATAATCAATTGATAGAAGTCAATTTTGTACCGTTGGAACATATTGGTAGACACACAATCAGTCCGAATTTTGGTCAATGTCTAAATGACAAAATCGATACTTGTTCGGATACACATAGGTAGATGAAAGAAATATCCTGAGTGTGGTACTATTAGCGTATAAATACAGACATAATAAAGATGTCAATCATGTATTAACAAACCATATGCTTATAATATAAATATGTGACAGTGTGAAATGTTATTGGCTTCTTAATGCATCCATCGTGTATGAACAAGCTACATGCTTATAAGTGCGCATTAGAATGTTCGTCAATCAGTTAAAGATATCGCCTCAATTGATATGTAATATATTTATATATATATATATATATATTTAACAGATATAAGAAGGAAACAATTATAAAGATAGTAGTATAAAAAGAAAATAATACAAGTAGTGAAATGTAGAAAAGCTCTTAACTCAATAACATATCCATATATAAAGAAACGGTGCACGGTGGGAATGACTTTCTAAAGTGTAGTGAATTAGCTAAAATAACTTTGAGTAATTTTCTTTTGTTGAAGATGAGAAAATAGACTTTAATGAACTATAAGAGTCTGTTTGGTTGAACGAAAAGATGGACGGAGGGACAGGGGTTGAGGGAGATCAGAGATGGAGGGAGAGTCTCATCTATAGTTTGGTTGGAGGGATAGTTTTCCTCCGGGCACACCATTTTGCATCCCTCCACTAACAGAAGGATGCAAGCTCTCCTTCTATTTTTGAGCTTGAAAAGACTGTTCTACTGACATTTTAAATTATTAGAATATTTTCCAAAAGGACAATATAGCAATTAGACATATAACTACCATCTATCATTTGAATTCTCTCTCCCTCTTAGCAAACAACACAAAAGATTTTTCCCACTACCATTCTAAATTTATTAGAATATTTACAAAAGGACAATATAGTAATTAGATATATAACTATCATCCATCCTTTCAACTCTACCTCCATTTTAGCAAACAACACATACGATTCTCATTACCCTCGCAATCCTTCATATTTTCTTCATCTCGTGAACTCTCTCCATTCTTTCTTGTCTCCATCCTTCCTACTAAATATAGCCTAAGTATAAACTAGAACTAATATCATTGTTTTTTTAGGGTTATCTTCACAAATAGCCCATGAATTTACTCACAGTCTCAAATTAGTCTATGAGTTTAATTTTACATGTCATATTCACCTCAAACTCTTCTACTATTAAGAAAATGACACATTTATTGGCATTCCATAAAAAAAACTGAATGGAAATTGAAAATGTTTAAGATAATGTGAGTTTTAATTAAGGCTAAAATTGTAATTAAATATTTTTGGGAGGAAATTGTACCTCTTAAAATCAGCGCTATGACGCTATATATTTTTTTATTAGAATATAGTTTGTGCTATATATTTTTAATTAAAGTACAGTTTACTTCTAAAATATCTCTCATTGAGATATAAATTCCTTTAAAAAAAGTATTTAATTTCGACTTTACTTATAATTAAAGCTCATATGATCATAATTAGGGCTGACAATACAGGTCGCCACAACGATGACACGATTCAAAAATGACAAGAATTTTACGGGTTCAGGTTGGGAAAAATAGGGGTTTGAGTCAAATTCGAGTGACCTAATTAAATACAGGAAAAACAGGTCGTGTTGGGGTTGGACCCGTAGAACCCGAGCACGACCTGTATTTTCATGTGGCTTCAATTTCATGTCAATTTCGGGTTCAACTTGAACACACCCGGGTCCAACCCGAAAAATGTTTGATATGCTTTTTTTTTTTCTTTTTTTTTTTTTAAAAGAAAACCCTAAGCTCCTTTACCTTCAGTCTTTAGATCTACATCTGGCTGTCTGCCATTCTGCCTCGCCTCTTCCAGACCAGGGTCTAGCACCAACCTTCTACCTAACGTTTCGAATCTGAACTAATGAAACCACATCTCCTCTTCGTCTCAAAGAAACTCATCTCTCTCTCCGTGCGTCCGTGGTATACTGGTATGTTTCTTGATCTCCATTTTGAGTGGTTTTTTTTTTGTATCTTGTATCCTATAATATAACTGACAAATCAATGGATGGGGGAGTTAGAGAGTGGGAAGCAATACTGGGTGAAGCTTTGAGAGGCAAAGGCTGACGAGGAGAATGAGGAGGATTCAGGTTGGTGGGGGGGTGGTGGTGAAATGACGTGTCGTCTGATGGAGGTGGTGCAGGTGGTGGTGATGGGTGGGAGGTGGAGGTGGGGAGAGGAGGGGGGTGAGGGGTTGGGGTTGAGGACGGTTTAAGTGCAGTGGTGGAAGAAGCCACAGGAGAAGAGCTGGGTCTTGAGCTTTGACTGGCGAGTTTTATTGCTTAGCTAGAGAGAGAGAGAGAAAGAAGAGAGATAGAGAGAGTGAGAGAGAGATGGGGTTTGAGAAAATAGAGAAGGGGGGTTGGGGGTGGAGGTTGGTGAAGTAGAGTAGAAATTGTACATGCAATATTGGGGTTGGAAGTGGTACGTGTGTTTGTCAGTTAAATGTAATTTGAATCTTTGATGCTAAGTTTTTCCTATTTGTTTGTTTGTTTGAGAATGAAATTTTTGTTGTTTAATATCATCATTAATTCATTACTTGCCTTACACTTGTAAACCCATTATAGGCTATAGATGTGCATTTCACTGGTAGTTGGTTCTAATTTTTGTCGTCCTCAAAAAAGTATTACTTATTAGGTGTGTATATACTCTATTATTGGATATGTGCATGTATTTATGTAATTTGACAATTTGTTATATAATGTACATGGTGGGCAAAAATTTGGAATCCGTTTCCTAACATCTCATGGAGGTTCAAATTTCCAAAAGCAGAGGTAGTTAATTGCATTGGTGCCTAATCTTGACAAGCTATGTGCAATTGAAACTAGATATGTATACACACACACACACATATACATGTAGATATAGTTATATATGTATAGATATGATTATTGATTCAAAATATTTCTCTTTATCTTATTATGTTCTATGTGTTTTTTTTTTAATTTATAGATGGACCATGTTGATCTTGAGGTGCAAAGTGAGAATATTAATTTAGAGAATGCAGTTCATGTGGACATTGAGCTTGACGAAGATGTGATCGGACTTGAGGGTAGTGATCTTAATAAACCATTAAAAAAGAAAAGGTTGAAGTTGAAAGTTTTGAGCATTCCTACATTAACAGTTGCTTCAGAAGCTGCATTTAGTGTTGGTAGTCGTGTACTTGACCAATTTTGCAGCTCTCTTAAATCTGACACTATTGAGGCAAATATATGCTTAGAGATTGGTTGTTTGGGAGTGAAGGTAAATTTTCCTAGGTTTTCTATTATTACTTAGCATTGTTAAATTAATCTCATAATCATAAATTCTTTTTCAATCTTTCTCGTGTAGTTGGAATCAAAACAGTTGACCAAGATATGGATGGGCTCATTCAAAATGTTGTGGATTTCAACCTTGATGAGGAGAAAATAGTTGACTAAGATTTTAACTCTAGATGTGCCTGAGTTGTACTTGATGTGTTTGTTTTTTGTTAATGGTGGTGTGGCTATTTATTTAGTTATATTCTACTAGAACTCAGTATTTTGTTGATTTGTTTTTGAATTTAGACTTTTTAATGTTTGTATTGGGATTGTGGACTTTATTAAGATGTTTGTAATATGACTTTGCCTAACTATGATTGTGAACTTTGCACTTGAGTTGGAAGTTTAATTTTATGATTTTGTATTTAAAAACAAACCGTAAAACTTGTTGTTTTGTCAATGGTATGTTTTGTTGAAGGTAAATTATTATTCTTCTAGGTTTTTTATGATTTTGGGATATAATTTTGCTTAAATTGAATTGGTTTTTGTGTCAAATTCAAGTTGTGGGTTCAATTTGGGTCCAATTCAAGATGCGGGTTCAATTTCGGCAAATTTGTGTCGCGGGTTCAGTTTGTATCGCGGGTCAAGTTCGAGTTGCGTGTCAAGTTCGATTCGTGTCATGTCAACCCTTT
>VYVB01000716.1:0-68456 GCA_009761775.1 Ficus carica | reverse complement strand
AAACTAAAAATAAAAGAACACAAAAAAAAAAAAAAAAAAACAAAGAACAAAGAGGCAAGGCAAACTTGAATACGTCTTTGACTAAGTCTTCTTAAAAAAAAATGTAATAACCTCAAAACAAAATATGTAGTTCTTTTAAATTAAAATATATGTAATAATGTATATATATACATGAAAACTATGTATAAAAATATATCTGGAGCAATGGATATTTAATTTGGTTGACTTTAACATTAAACGAAATAAAAGGGATTTATTTTCATGAATTAGATATGATTTTTCTTTTAAACCTTTTGAGCTTTTAGCTGACCAATCAGATGGGTCCTCTCCTTAAGCTGGTCCCTAGTTCATTAAAAATTAGAGGAAAGCTTCTTAAATATATATATATATATATATAATAAATAAAAAAAAAATAAAAATTAGAGGAAAGCGTTTACGTGCAATGACGTTTTGCCAGACAATTAGGGGTCCACCTTTTTTTCCCCTGAACTTGGGGTTATCACTTTTTGTACTTAATTATAAGTGCTTGTTTGTTTAAGAAGTCATACATGGTAAAAAAAAAAAAAAAAAAAGGAAAGAAAAAAAGAAGCCATTCATGGTATAATTTAATGCTTGTATCTATGTGCAATCATATAGTAATTATTGGATTTAGAGAATCATTGCCCTAACAGTTTCATTTCATAGCTACTTTTAATAGGACTCTTTAGGGACCATACTAATTTGAGGGGGGGGGGGGGGGGAAAGCATTATAGTTATAATTTTTATTATTAATTTATTCTTTTTTAATTATAGACCTCAATATTATAGGCAAGGCTTGTAGATCCTTACTATCTCTAAGGATTTGTTACGAACCCATTGACTATAATTCACCATTATAGAACACATTATAAAATTGATCACATTAAATGACTGTACCTCATCTTATTCTCAGCACGGTGGTTTTTAACAACCCACTATATTTAGTACAAATCAATACGATCCACTTTTTTGACATTGCACACATCTAAAAGGTTTAAAGAGAAAAAATTTCATTTATATCCAATGAGAACAAGTGACATTCAGATTTACCAATTCTTTGTTCCTTGAATAAGGTCATGACCCCACATACATATACATATATATATATATATATATATCTTGTGGATTAGAAAACTGATAATTATTTAGGATCTCCTCTCATTGTTTTCAACGACCTCTATTCACTATTATAAAATGTGGGTTCCACGACGGAATTTTAAAAACGGTTGTGAAATGTATGCCAAAGACATGGGATGAACGTGGATTTCCAAAACGGTCATGGTATGTTTTTAAAATTTTTTTTTTGCCAAACTTCTGTTTTTAGAGGTCCATTTCTGTTTTTTTTGCCTCATTCCCGCCCCTTCAACTCCGAAACCCTCATTCTCTCTCTCTCTCCTGCGTCGCGATCCTCTGTACCAGCACGCTGTCCGGCTCCGACGAAGACTCTCGTATTGTCGCTCGACGAAGACGCTCGCTCGCTCCAACAAGTCCTCCGCCGCACCTACCCTGCTGCCGCGCCACCCGAACCAAGTCGATCTTGATATCAAAGAAGCACAGGTAAAACCTTGCTAATCTATATATATATATATATATATATATATATATATACTTGTTCATCTATTTTTATGTATGTGTGCATGTGTTTGTGTGTATATATAAACATGCATAGCATAAAAACAATTTCAAATATGTTTTTCTGACTTGTTGAGTAAAGGGGTTGGGAAAAGATTGTGGTTTTTTTTTTTTTTTTTTTCGTGCACCCTGTTTGAGGAAATGCCTCACTTGGCCAGTGGGCTTTTATTGTCCTTTCTTTACTTGTTTGTGTTTGGTTCTTGCTATAAATATCGAGTATTTAGTGCCTGAATTTTCCATCCATTTATTTAAGAAAGCGACAAATTTTGTTTGTCTGTGTTTGAGATTGGTTTTGCAAAATATGTTTGAATGTGAGAATATGGTTAGAGTTGTATTTGATATTGTTTTTTTAATATAATACAAGGAAGGAGTAAAAATGTCAGCACACTATAAAAGAAGAGTAACCATGCCCTCCCTTTTAGTATGTAGTAATAATGTGTAGTTTTTGTTTTACATATTACGTGTTCGACAAAATGCTCAAATATGAGAAAGAATTTCAATTGCTAATTGTGAGAGTGATTTTGGATGATTGTTTTCGGGAAAAAAAAGATTGTTTTGTTAGTTGGTGATTGTGAATGTGCCATAAGAATTGTTTTAGGTACAATTTCTTTAAAAGTGATTGTTTGAAATTGGTTTCTTTAAAAACTAAGAAGATATATATCAACATTACTTTGTTTTTCCTTGTTTGTTATTGATTTGTGGTTATCATGATCATGTAAAATAAGTATGAACTTTGAATTATGTACATTGAAGTTTGAGTATGAGTTGATTTATTGTATGACTTGTTTGCTCTTAACTAACGCACCGAAAGGGAAGTTGTTTCTCATACTAGATTACAGCGGGGGATATTGGATCTTGGCAGTTATTGATCCGTGGGATGACTTAGGTCAAAATATTCTATTTTCCATATACTCCTTAAAGAAAACACCAATAATAATTTATAGTCCTATTTCCTTTCCAAAAACAAAAAACAAAACAACACAACACAAAACAAAGTCCGTCCTATTCAAAGTCATGCATTTTAAATCTTCAAAGCATTAATTTTTCCCATAGATTGTCTTATAAATCTTGATGAATTGTCAAAGTTTATTTTTATTTTTTATTTTTATTTTTCTGGTTCCTAGTCCTAGGCTTTGTTGAAACTAAAGTGACATCAATGAATCAATTTTAATGATGTTTGCAATGGGGCATTCTTTTTTTATGCAGAAACAAAAATGATATGAAGTAATTAGGAAATAATTAATAACACTAGTCTTGAGATAGAGATCATTTGTTCAAATATATGTAAGTAGTAGCCATGATGATGTTGATTCGTTGACCCTTTATCAAAATTTCTGCTTTCTTAATCCAAAAGATTTTTCTCATGATTTCAAATGATATATACAATACTACTTTAATTATTCATAATGATAATAACTCATTATAGTGATTTTTCTCATAATTATTCATAATCATAATAGCTATTGTAAGAATGCATTTATTTGTTACCTTTATAAAATGTGATCAATCCATTTATTTGATTTTTCAATTGTTACCTTTCGGCCTGCAAAGCAACTTTACTCAGATACGAATAAAGATGATCCCAAAGCTGAAAAGAAGTTCCAAGAAGTTTAAAAGGCTTATGATTTTGTATTTGTTTCTTTGATTCCACAAGAGTGGAATTGTAGTTTCGCATTGTTGTGAATTCCACAAATGAGGTGAGGCTTTGATTTGTTACTACTTTTATTTGAGAGCTCAATAAAAACTTAAAATTTTCAGTTTATATTAGTGAGGCAAAAATCCTAATATGTTCATCAATTGAATAATTATAGGACTTGAATGTAGCACACATTAGCCCCAGCTTGTATGTCGCAATTGGACCTGGCCTTGTAGAAGAATGTGCTACATTGTACGTGAACCTTTACTTCCTCTTGTAATATATTTCCTTTATTTGCTTGATAGCACTCTAGATTATCCTCCTTAGTCGGAATTCTCAACAGTTGAAATTCCTTAAGATAATAATGCTTTGATATTGCAAGTGTGAAGATATGTATTGAACTAACATTAAAATTTCAATGCTAACTTGTGCATGATTTTCAATTTGAGCTATATGATATAGGTTCCATTGAATTGTTCTTTAGTTTTCTTTTTAAAGGCTTGAGGTGGGGTTAGGAATTTACGGAATATACAAAGTTTTAAAGTCAATTTCTTATTTGATTGGAACTTCAAAGGATCTATGTACCATTAACATGAATTTGCATGTTTGTACTAGGTTGGTTTTGAAGCTTCTTAGATCAACTACATTAAAAAACACCAAAAAATGTGTTTCTTTCCCTCTATTTTTTTTTTCTTTTGCTGAAAAGTTTCTTCACTTACTATATCTTTATAAATGTTATTTCTTTCTTATGTAGTAGTTTTTGGCTTTGCAAGTTTAGCATGTAGTTAACATTTATGAGATGCAATTTTTTTCTGTTAAGGCAACATTCCACAACGGTTTTTCATGGAAACCGTCATGAAAAGTACGCATTCCACGATGATTTCAAAAAAACCATTGTGAAATGTTCTGCGTCAAAAATAAAATGACTAGATAACAATAGCCTTTCACGACGGTTTTAAAACTGTCGTGGTATGTCCATTGTGGATTTCACCACAGTTTTTTAACCGTCGTGATATCTTTTGACAATGGTTTTTCACCGTCGTGAAATCTAGTTTTTCTGCGAGTGATTATTGTCACCAAATTCAGCTTCCAGATCATATTTTGAAATCGAATGAAATTCAAAACGTTTAAACTTTTATTGTAATTATCAAATTATTCCACGACATATATGCTAGAACTGGACAAGAATACGTGTGTTGTTTATTAAGCATATAATGTGTACAACGTGCATTTACATGCGACCATGTTTCCAGATGCCAAACTGTCGTTTATCACTTTTGTATTCGTTTTGTTTTAAAGATATTAAGCATCAAAGCCCTTTAGGAAAATATATATATATATATATATAGATAAGGTCCAACAACTTTTGTCATACTCTGTGCTCAGGGTACAGCCAAGCCAATTCTTTTGTTACGTATTATTTCATTTTGCAGACAAAAATTCTATCAAATAAGTTGATAAAATTATCTTTTTCTAGTCAAAACATAGAAATTATCTGTTTCGGTCTAGAGATATTCCCAAATTTTCCAATCATAGACATGAAAGCTTCTATCACAAACTCTCGGATTAGAAGCATATTATTTGGTGTCAGGTCGAATCGTGAGCTTATTTAGATTGAACCTAATGAAATTCTAGCACGAATCCTTGATTTGCATCAATCAAGATTAATCTGTTGCAAGGATACCACAACAAACTTTTTTTTTATTTTTATTTTTATTTTATTTATTTTTAATGTTCATGGTGTGTGGATATTACTGGAACAATTACAAACTTTTATGGCGCGAAAACCCTCTTGATATGTGTAAAACAAGGTTAGAGAGAGATAAAGAAATATCATGCATGTTTAGTGGCCATTATTAAATGGTGTCTCAGACAATTATCTTACATTAGGATTTCTGATAAATATGCCATTCCTATTCTATTTAGTTAGAATGTTTACGTAACATTTTGATAGAAATATTTGAATGAGAACATTTGAACATAAATATTTGAATTGTCATCTACACTGACATTTAAATGTTAACATTTAGAACAATACATTTGAATAGAAACATTTAAATTCATGTTTTAATGTAAAAATAGATATCCAAATGCTTCATTTCATTTCAGATGTACAAAGTCCAAACACCTATTTAGATGGGTCACTAAGTTAGAATGGATCAAGCCGACTGTGGATGCCTATTGGATTGGGCTAAGATCAATAGTGGAATCACTTGCTTCATAAACAAAATTTGAAAACAGATTCGGTTAATGAAATGAAACTCATAAAATTGTTTGTTAAGTTAACAACAACCGTCTCAAAGAGTGGTTACAGATATAGCCTAATGTTAATTCCAAACTTGACTACATCATATGATGTAGAGTTTGAATTCCCCCACCCCAATTAAAAAAAAAAAGGTCTCAAAGAAGAACACTTAAAATTAAAAAGATCTCCACCTTTAAACTTTCAAGTCTAGGTTTATAGCCTGGCAAAACACTAGACCAGAACCCATGATTCGTAAATGGACAAAATGGGGAAAGCAGAGCTTTCGCAATAAGAAAAGCCTTTACAGGATTTATATACACTAGACAATGACAAAAAAATGCTACTACAACAAATGAAAAATCAAAATGAACAACAATTTTACAACTGTTTGGTTTATAGGTTTTAACTGAAAATTCAAATTTTTATGAGGTCATACTGTAAAAAAAAGTTTAACTTGTAGGTTCGAACCTATAATCTAAACAGGGGCTTGGTTCTCCCTATTTAGTTCCGAGTCCTATAAACAAAAGATTGTGAACAAAAGAACTCAAAGAACAATCTAATACCGACTAAACAGATGTTTGTCTGTACGATGAAGAGAGCTCCAATATCTAATGGCAATCGAGACTTGGAGCATCAGCCTGACCGCAGGTTTGAGATTCCACTTCACCGCACTCGACATTTCTCAGTCGGAGAATCATATCCTGCACGATTCTTCCACCTGACCAGACTATGCAGCTCTCCTCAGTAAGGCAGTTTTGCTCGCTTGGTTGGACTTTTGCAAGTGTGATTCCATCCGGGACGCCCGTCAAATGCATCTTTAAGGCTTTAAGAAACGGATGCGATGTCGATATCTGCATCTCCCATCTTGTCATCGAAACTGAATGTATCCTGTTCATACCACACTGCATTATGTTGGACAAATTGTCAATGAAAGAGGTCTAAAACAAAATATGCCTTTGTTCATTATGCCAGCACAATAACATTGTATGGTTGCACCTTTTTTTTCTTTTTTTTTTGTTAAATTACAAAGACGCCCAATTAAATCAAAATATTTTACCTTCGGCACCTCTTTGTCCAAACTTATTTAACTTTTGATGTAAAAATTGCCAAAATACACAAACAAGTATCAGCTGTTGGTCTTGTTGCATTCCTTTTAGTCCTTGATAATGTCATTTTTGGAACGTTAGTTTGCGAGCTATAATTGTGAGAATACAAATAGTAATTAACCTTCTTTTTTTTTCTTTTTCTTTGTTTTTTGGGGGGGGGGGGGGGGGGGGGGGGGGGGGGGGGGGGGGGGGGGGGAGCAGGGATTCAACCTTATCTTTATTCATGACTAAATAAAAGGAAAAAAACATCATGTTTAGACCCTAAAGGCATTTGAATTTGTTTTCAGTCAGGTGGCATCTCTGTAATTTTTTGCCTTGTGAAAACTTAGGGGGTGGGTGGTATGTAGAACTCTCCGAAAAGAGAGCGTCTAGGTAATTTTGGCAAAACTCAGGGGATTTCAGGTGCAAAACACCCTTTGCTATATATGTATTAAAAAGCTCAAGATGTATAATAATACTCACAAGATGAATTGGAGCGTTTGAATCATAAACAGAAAGATTAAAGCTCTCATTCCACTCCGGATTCACATTCGCCTTCATCACCCGAGTCTTCAGCTTCTGCAACACATAATAAAACAAAATGGATTTTAAACAACTATCAAAACCCAGAAACCCCGAAGCCGAAACAACTCAATAAACTCATTTGACCAAAAAAAAAAAAGGAAAGAAAGAAATATTGAACAAGGAAACAAACCTGATTGCCAAATTTGAGAACAACATAAGGGTCGCTGGTAAGGATGTCTCTAACAGCCAGATTGACTCTCTGGATGTTAATCTTCAGAAAAAACCATTATTTCTCTCTGTTGAAGCAAACTTATCTCTAGAGAGAGAGAGAGAGAGAGATGTTGATGAATAAATTAAAGCCTGGAATCAACTCAACAATGATTTTATTTATTGCCCCCAGCAAAGAACAGAGACTTGTTATTCAAGGTTGGACTACTTTAATTACGCACGAAGAAAATAAAATTCAATCAGCGTATATAGTCGGAGATAATTTATGATATGAAATGTGTTTTACAGTTAGACAGGCCAGTTATATGGAGGCTGTGATCAGATAAATGGATATACACAAAACATGACACGGTCTTCTTAGACATTGTTCTCGATGTGGTCTTGAAGGAAGCTTCCTCTCTCACTTTGAATTCTCAAGTCTGAATTTTCATTTTGGTCCCTGAACTTAGGTGAGAATTTGATTTGGGCCCCGGATAATTAAATCGCTTCACAATCAGTACTTGGCCTACAAAATTACCCTTGAATCGAGAGTTCATTAAAATTAGGTTGGAAAAATGTCCGTGACAATGACATTTCAATGAAAAATAAAACATAGTAATTTCGATAGTGTTTGTAGCGTTTTAGAAATTATGTTGTTTGAGTATGAAAATACAAATGAGAATTTATTGAAAACAATACTGAGATCGTCTTTGAAATTGTTTTTTTATTTTTACTTTTTTTAGGGTCATATAGATAGGTTTCTTGATGGAAGCTTCCTCTCTCTTATCTGAATTTTCTGTTCTGTTTCTTCTTTTTCTTTTTTTTTAATAAGTAATTGGTCTGTAAATAGTCCTCCTAAACTCTTTCAAAGGTGAGAGTTTGGTCCATGTCCTTTTTTTTTTCAAGATAACCTAAAATCCTATTTTTGACCATTCCAATCCTTTTAGTTCCGTTTAAAAAAACTCACGGAAGGATCACGTGAGAAGCACGTTTTGTGCTTTTTGAAATACCCTTATTCATATAATAACATTCAAAAAATAAAAAAAATAAAAAAGAAAAAGAAAAAGTGGAGAAGATCTATTTCTCCCTCCCTCTCCCCCCCCCCCCCCCCCCCAATAGGACCCGACATCGGAGGCCGTCTCCCTCCCTCCTCTTTCCTCTATCCCACCTTCCCCCTCCCGACGCGATTGAGTTTTTGCCCTCCTCCCCAGTCGTCGATAGGGTTTTGAGAGCGAGAGAGAGATTTTTTTTTTTTGGGGGGGGGGGGGGAGGGGGGAAGGTGAGAGAAAATTAGTTTTTTTATGATTATTTATTTTGTTAAATTAATTATATTAAATTATTAAAATACCCTCACAAATTAGATCACATGCATTATACATGACTTATTCCGTTAAAAACTTAGCAATTTTAGATGGAAATGACTATAATGACCAACATTTAAAAGTTCAAGGTCTTCTCGGTAAAAAAAAAAACATGGACCAAACCGCCATATTTAAAAAAGTTCAGAGACCATTTGGGTTAATTATCCTTTTTTTTTTTTTTTTTTAGATTTCATTTTGGTTCCAGAACTTACGTGTGAATTTGATTCTGATCACAGACAATTAAAAATGCTTCACAATCAGCCCTTGGTCTACAAAATCACCTTGAATTGAGAATTCTTTAAAAATTGGATTGGAAAAATGCTTGTGACCGTAACATTTCAATGTACAAATAAAGTGTGGCAAATATGGGAAAAATTGTACAAGAATTTTTTTCAATTGGAAAAAAAGTTTAATAGGGTCCGTTGGGCATGGGCCAATGAATTTTATTTTCAAAAGTACGCAGCATATTGCGACATGCACGTGACTTTAACTTAGCCATTAAGCTTTGCTAACTGTATTTTTGAACTAGTACGGTTTTTCTTTCACCCTAAGAAATGGGAAATCTTAGGACCTTAATATTTGATATGAGAGCCTAAGCTATACTTACGATCACTAGCAACTAATAAGAATTAGTACAGCTATATTAGATAGTGCAACACGTTTTTTTTTTTTTTAAATTCGAACTCTATATCTTAGAGTCTAACATAAAATTATCGTTAAAGTAAATTTACAACAACACGAAGCTAATACGTTTCGTGCTATTGTAGTGATAAATCTTACATGACATGAAAAATCAAAGTTTTAGTAAATTTGTTAAAATAAACAAAATTATGAGCGTATGGTAACATTAATTCATAATAATAGTAGTACAAATAGTATTTCAAATATAAATTTGATAATGTCATTTTCCTTTCTATTACTGTCATGTTAGATTGTTCTACTGATTATAATTACTTTCTAATAATAATGATAGTGTATTTTATAATTATTGACGCGACATTGATATAAAAGAAGACGATCAAAACTAAGGTTACTTGTAAATGAAGTAAATATCAAGGGGCATGATACTGCATTCTATTATTAATATTGACAATTATAGATCTTGGACCGTACTAAGATATTACTTCCTGTGTAAGACATTGCTAACGATAGAAATTCTAACGTCAAGATATATATATATATATATATATATTTTTTTTTAAAGTAGTTGGAAATATGAAAGTAGTGCATTAAATCAAAACTAGTAAAGTCGAGCCGCCATGTCGATGTAGTCAACCAAGGCGAAAAGACAGCATGTTCTCATTAATGCTTGATCAAGACAGGAAAGAAATGTGGTTGAGCACACTATTTGGCCTTAGAGTTTGTGATAGCTAACAGAAAGTTGTGTCCTAATAGGGCCAAACATCTTCCTTTTTTTTTTTTGTTTTTAAGGGCTCCTTTTACGTATGAGTTCAAACTCATCACTATCAATTCAATTTTTATCTTTTTTTCTAAAATTTTTTTGTCTTTTCTAAAAAAATCAATCAAAATCACTATTTAAACTTATAAATCTTAACTCAAACTCATACACCAAATGGACCCTAATTTTAATGAACTCCAATATGAGAATTTTTTGATATAGGATGAAAAATACTATATCACTATGTTTTGTTTTGAGCCATCCGAGTTTATCACTTTGTTGACTTTTTTTTCTCCCTTTTTTGTTTGGACGTGATTTTGATCATATTTAAAGTTCAAAACACGCTCACTACCAACTTTCCTCTTTCTCTATCTTTTTCTTTCTCTCTCTAATGTGTGGGCACAAGGGTTTCTTAATCATTTCTCTCTCTTAGGGCTGGATTTTGGTGACGGCCTTTGACTTGTCTCTAGTTCCCGACCCTAGAGATGAAGATATGAATCATATGGTGAGGGTCTTGGCAGAGGCAAGCTTGTGGCAGGAGAATGGGAATTGTGGGAACGAGCAAGGTAGGAATGAGACAGTTGGTGGTATTGCATGGTTGTCATGTACCAGGGAGGTCCTGTAACAGCTCGGCTTCGGTAACTTAGTTTCTTCCAACGATGTGGTTCATTTTATCTGCAATGACTTTTTCTATGTGATTGGTTTTTTTTACTTTACGGTTTATCGGTTTGTGTGCAATAATGACGATGTCTTCGTCGTCTTTTCTTTGGATGTTTTATTTTTGTTTGTTCTTTTTAATAATGGAGTTGGGTTTTACACCTTCCACGTTGGTTGTTTATCTGTTAAATATAAGTCTTGACGGTGTTTTGGTCCTGTTAGAGTTACTTCTATGTGGAGTTTGTAGTGACACTTGTGCTACTGAGTCTTGGCCTTCAATTGATCAGGAAATTCCATCAACTGTTGGGTTTTATCAAAAAGAGCCTTACAAGTACTCGATTTCAGTGTGCCGAGGTATAAATCTATTATCGGGTCTCTAGCATATGTCTTTCCCTTTGAGCGTCATCAGATTTTACTAGTGGATCCGTTCTTATTTAAGGGTTTTGTCTCATGTATACAGAGTTTATTATGTTCGGTGTTTTTTTATCTCCTTAGTGAGAGTAACGAAATTTTTCTTAAAAAAAAAAAAAAAAAAAACATGCACTACCAACAAGATAATGCTGCATTAAATCCATTAGTTTCCGCTTAATTCAGCAATAAATATATAGCACTGTTGTTCTCCAAACTTGTCACCTTTAGCCACTTGTCTCCTAAATATGTCCCCATTCTGTTAACTTTCTATTGAATTGAAGAATTGAATTTGTAAGATTTATATTAGAATTTGTATAAGATTTAAATTTTTTTTTTTTGAAAGTGGGACTTTCCATCTTTACATGAGACGTATGTGAGCTTTTTGTTATCAACTAAACGGGAAATTAAGTCAAATAAAATATATTATACAATTTAGAAGATTCATTAGAAAATTTGTTAAACTTAAAATTGACGGATAAGTTGTCATAAAAACAAGTTTAAAGTGTAAAAGTGATAGTACTCCTTCGACAATTGGCTCAGAAAAGTATGTTCTTTCTTTGTCTGATTTGAACTACTGTTTCAATGCTATATCCACTTTTGTTTCTTTGTCTGATTTGAACCACTGTTTTCAATGCTATATCCACTTTTACGCTGCTTTCTCAATCTCAAAGAACCTGGAGACAGATTGTCCTGCTGTGAAGTATGGAACATTCTACGCTTCTTCACCAAAAGGATAAAACAAAAGGGGTGGGGGGGAACATTCTACGCCACAAAAGTGTACAAACAAAATCTAAAAGAACAAGATTGTTGTTTTTTTTTCTTTTTTTCTTTTTGTAATTGTTTTCAGAAGAAAGTGACGCATAAATTAAAGAGAATTCTGCACCATACGTGAATTAAAAACAAAGAAACAAACTAATATTTTCTTTTAGTAGAGTAAAAGCATACAAAACAGTACTTAAACCCCTGTGTTCTAGCATCCCACATGATAGAGAATACTAAAACTTCATGATAGTATATTTCTAAATATCTACACCATTTGTATGCTACAATATCGTAAAGAAAGACACATTTCGAACCATCATAAACTCTAAATAGTTTTTAAACCGATATGATTTTAATGTGATATAATGGTTCAAAACTATGTGTGAATTGGCTTTTACTTTTCCTAGTCTATCACAGAGTTACCCCGAAAAGCGAACACAAAGTCGAGGAACTTTTGTACTATCTTGTCTACGAACCCTTCGAAGTAGGAACATCAATCCACTGCAACTGAAGCTCAATTTCACCGCACTCCACATTCCTCAATCTGAGAATCATGTCTTGAACAAGTTTCCCATTGGAGAAGACAATTTTGCTCTCCTCAACAAGGCAGTTTTTCCTGGTGGGTTCTACTTTCGAGATTACGGTTCCGTCTGGGAGGCCCCGAGAACGCATCTTCAGGGCATCTAGAAATGGGCCAATCTCAAACTCTGCGTCTCCCATTTTGTCATCAAAACTGAAGGTGTCCCTGTCGTACACAAACTGCAATAACAAATATCACATATACAATGAATAAGAAATTCAGGTCATCCGCAAGAAGATGACCAGAAATCGGACAAATGAAAATCTGATTACCAGATTGATTGGAGTATTCGGATCTGAAACCGAAAGGGTTAGAAGTTCATTCCACTCTGGATTCAAATTCTTCTTCATCACACGAGTCTTCAACTTCTGCACGGCTCAAACATGGATCATGATCAAACATATAATTCTGATTTAAGTACCTGGTTTTTTTTTTTTTAACTACAATTTTAGTACGTTATGCATTTCAATTGAAATCCTTAAAACCCTATCAATTACTTGTTAGGAAATGACACGTTGGGGACTAGCTCAGCCGAATGAGAAGGACTCGGGTTCAAAATTAAATTAATAAAGTGAAGGAAAAAAAAAAAGTGTACTTGTTACGAATTAGATGCAATATAATAAATCAAAATCAAAAGCCACGTTTTTTTTTTTTTGTTTTTTTGGTTGCTTTAATATGTTCTCCTATCAAAATGGCCATCTCCGGTAATCCAGATATGAGACACAATCTTTTTACAAAGCAAAAGAGGGGGAAAAAAGGGCAAAGATTCCTTTTCTCTGGCTGTTTTGAACTCAACCAAAAAAAAAAAAAAAAGGGACCATAACATGTTCACCAAGGACTTCTCCAGATCATTCTTCTATACAAAACCAAATATCGTGATCAAAAATTTGAGTTAAAAAGAATCAGGATTGAAACACTAAACAATAATCATAAAACCCATGTATATATCTGCACTAAATCGTTAAAAACAAATCCATAAAACCCAGAACCCAAAAAAAAATTGAAAAAAAGCCCAAAAAATTTACCTGTTTGCCCATCTTGACAATAACATAGGGGTCGCTGCTTCTGGTGTCTCTGATGGCGAGGTTCACTCCCCTTTTAATGTGAATTCTGAGAAGCCCCAACCAGTTCTCCATTAAACTAATACTAAAGCTTCGGAATTTTTGTATAAATAAGTCAAAATAAATTACTTAAAAATCATAGAAGTAATGAAATGAGAGACACAACTATGAGGTTTGGTTTTTCTTTTATAGTTGAGATGGTGGACTGGTTGAGCTGCCCAGTAAAGTTTCGGTTGCGTAGATCACCCTCCTGTGCTTGCTACACGTGTAAAGGGCTCAGGTAAGAACATTATTATTATTATTTTTTTTTCCTTTTCATAAAAGGAAATGATGCATATTTGCTTCTTTTATTTTTTTCTTTAAGTTTTTGTTTGTACATTTTTATCCCTCTACAAATGTCAATGTTCGGTGCCAGTTGCGGACATCACGATGTCCAAAAAAATAAAAAAACAAAACAAATCAAAACAAAAAAAGAAAAAAGAAAAGTAAATTAGTCACAAAAATCACGCTAAATTTCACTAAAAAAAAAAAAAAAAAAAAAGAATTTAACGTTCTTGTTTAATTGTTAAGAAACTTTACATTTTTTGTTCAATCTTTTTACTTTTCTGGTTTTTTTTTTTTTTAGGGAATTTGTAAACTTCATTATGCGGCGGGCTTTTATAAGTGTCCATGTTAAAAAAATTTCTAACATTTAGAAGTTAAAAGAATGGAACCATTAAAAAGGTAATTCAACATTTAAACAACTGTATCATAAGTAAAGTTTCGGTTCCTTTCATAAGTTTTATCTTAAAATTCTTCAAAATGAGATTATTTACATCTTTAAATCTCTGTTGAAAACTCAAACTTTAAAAGTCCGTAAATTTTTTATTTTAAGTCAAAAGAAAATTATTTAAAAAAATTTATAAAATAACATAAGAAAAAAGACAAGATCTTTTTTTTTTTTTTTCAAAACATATTTTAATTTTTTATTTAACTGCAAACTGTTCATGTTCAACTAAACAGATAATTCAAGCCATCAACTCAATTTTAATTAAAATATTTTTAAAATTCTAACTCTAGCGAACAAATCAAACGGTGGCAGACCATGGGTGAACGAAGCTTCTTTGCCCTTCCTTAGTTCTAGACTTCTGTTAACCAGCAAGGGTGTTCTATGAACAAGTCCCTGTCAAAAAAAACGTCAGGTTTTTCTCAAACGTCGTGTTGGTAAGAGCATTTATTTGGAAGGGAAATAGAAAATTCCTTCCTCCAGATGTTTATGTGTGTTCTAGGAAAAGCCGAGAAAATTGATTGTATTTTGTCAGTAGAAAGAAAATGGAAGAGGGAATATAAGAAACGCGGGGCCCACTGAGTGTGGAGCCAGGTCTAGAACTGAATAGTGGAAAGAATCCTACTGTGTGAGTTACCCTTTTTGTTTTCGAGTTACGGGGGAGGTTATTACGGTTCTGTTTGATAACCGGTCCTGTTTAAATTTTTTTTTGTTTTTTTTTTTTTTAAATTTTTGTCTTTTTCTCAAAAAGTTTTTTATCTTTTCTGAAAAGTCAACAAAATTTACTATTTAAACTTATCAATTTTAACTCAAACTTACACACCAAACACCCCTACATATTTGTAAATTTAAAATATAAATTATCAAAATTAAAAACTAGTGATGTAAATTATTGTAATAAGTTTAAGAACATCAATGTTAAAAAAACCTAACACAATTAGAGCGATAAAATTGCACTCGCTTTTGCTCTGAAATTAACAGTGCTATGGTCAAAAAGGATATTTACAGCGGAAAAAAAAGGCAAAACTGAGAGAGATGGCAATGTAATTCTTCCATCCTTTTATTGCTACTATATCTGAAAGTAGGTATGTACCGATCCCTTTTTTTTTTTTTTTTTTTTGTTTCTTTTTCGTTTTAAGGGATCACATTTCCGTTTACATTACGCACTGTTCGGCATAAAACATAGTTTAATCCCAAATTATGTAAGACAATTGTTTTGGAAAAGTTTCTGTGTCTGGTAAAACCACCAGTTTTAATGCTTTACCCTGTTTTCTCAATCTCAACAACCTTGGAGACAGGTTGTCTTTGCTGTACTTGTTGGACATACTTTCTTCTTCTGGTTTGAGAACTGTTGGTAACGTTTTTAAAGAATAAAAGAATAATATATGTATCTATTACAAGAAAGGAATAGAATGACATCAGAGTGTGATGGCCTAAAAGATTATTAGTTTTGACTTAATTTAAAATGTCTGTGACCACACCTTCACATATCCTTATCGTTAACATATTCAGTGGGATTGAGATGACGCCCTACTTGTTGAGAGATAAGGCCTGCCCACAGGGCCTTTGAGGAGTCCCAGCCAGCTATGGCAGCCCCCTTACAGAACTATTATCTAAACAAAAAGCTTACATAGGAAGATGATATATTTTTTTAGCTAATTAAGTAATCCTACAAGCCCTTTGAGCTTGGAACATCAATCCATTGCAACTGAAGTTCAACTTCACCACATTCAACATTACTGAGCCTGAGGACCATGTCCTGAACAACTTTTCCATTTGACAAGAAAATCTTGCTCTCCTCCGCCAGGCAGTTTTGTCTGTTGGCTTCTACTTTTGAGATTATGACTCCATCCGGAAGGCCCTGCAATTGAAAACCCATCTTTACTGCCTTGAGAAACGGACCGATCTCAAACTCTGCGTCTCCCATTTTGTCATCGAAACTGAAGGTGTCCTTGTCGTACACAAACTGCAATAACGATCGCATAATTGAACGGAAACTGGTGTCAATCACAAGGAATTTTGTTTGAGAAATATGAAAATGGAAGTGTTGTGAAAAAAGGCTTACCAGCTTGACTGGAGTATTTGGATCAGTCACGGAAAGAGTAAGAAGATCATTCCACTCTGGATCCACATTCCTCTTCACCACCCGTGTTTTCAACTTCTGCAGCCCATAAAATGAGTTTCAGACAACATTAGTAAAAGAGCAAGCTTTTAAATCCAAAACATAAATGACGAGCAAAAATATGCCATGCTTTGCCTTTGTCAGTCTCTGCCTTCAGAGCTCAGATTTTTAGCTATATCAAAAGCAAATATCCACTTCATTTCTTGAGGTCCAAACATGAAATAGATGAAAGATGAAAAAAAAAAAAAAAAAAAAGAAAAAAAGGATAAGAAAAGATTCCATTTGTTTGGCTGATTTTGTTTCACTACTAAAAAGCAAAAGATTTTAGTCAAGGAAAGTAATTTAGTCGGGACTTTTGCAGAACATGTTATGTTCAAAGACAAAAACTTGAGAGTGGAGATCAAAATTCAAAACCTAAATTCCACCACAGAAACACGACCACTCCATAGTCCATACACGAGACAAAAGCAAAACTCCCACCTCTATTTTTATTTTTTAATTTTTTTAAACAACAATATCTCCAACAAAAATCCCATAAAACTCGGACTCCAAAAACGATAATATGAGAAATGAAAGTCCCAAATTAAGGTAGTTTTAATTTATAACCTGCTTGCCCATCCTGACAACAACATAAGGATCACTGCTACAGGAGTCTCTGACAGCAAGATTCACTCCTCTCTTCACGTGAATTCTAAGAAGTCCCAACCAGTTCTCCATTTTTAACCAATATTAAGCTTTCAAACTTACCAAAAAAACTTATAATAAAACTGATGCAAGTTATAGAACAAGATATGTTTATATATATATATAAATATATATATATAGAACTGGTTGAGCGGACAGTACAGTTTTGTTGTGTGGCTGAATCTCAGTGCCGTATTGTCTTGTTCATATACACGCGCAAAAGGACACCAGATTTAAAAACAAGAAATATTTATGACTTAATTAACGTTAATCGTTTTTATCTTTTTCTGGTAATGTCAATAATCAATAGTCAATAGTCAATATTGATTGCGTAAATTACGACGTGCGGTTTCGATAAGGCACGTGGATCACGGGCAGTGGAAAACTCACTCACTTTTATGTCATACATGTCTTTTGTCTTTTTTGAAGCTTCATTGTGGCTGAAGGCTCTTTTTGTATTAGAAATTGTGTTGACCGCAGAATTTTATTCTTTTTTGCTCGTTGATGATATTTTTGGCACCATCCTATGGACATTGAACACTTATACTTTAAAGTTACCCTATCTAAGTTTGTTTATCAATTACTAGGCAATTTCATTCATATTTCATTTTATGTATTATTTATTTTTGTTAACAATGGTTAGTAGTTTTTTTTTTTTTTTTTTTTTTTTTTCAAGGGAGATTGTATTTAAGAGCACGAGTGTTATAAAACACTAAGCGTGACCTTAAAATACAAGTGACTTAGCCAACCTCATCAAAGACTGGATCCACCAGTAAACTTGAATGACGTTTAGAGGGAAAAACATTTAATGAGTTCCAACCACGGAAAATCAAATAGACATACTAAATTTTGAGTATGCATCCGACTCTTTCAGTAGCACCTTTTACAATCGATGAAAGTTTTTGATCAATCAAAAACAACAAATCTATAACACTAAGACCACCTTTTGCATTGCATAACAAGAAATCTAGCGATACAACAAAAATTACTACTAGATCATGTCTCAAAAGATGTTAATTGAACAAAACAAACTAACTAAACACACAAAAACAAATGATAAATCCAAAGAGCCGCTATGAAAAGCATCGGCAAAAGAAAAACCAATTAAATAATCGTCGGGGAAAGCAATCGGCTACAAGAGGCTCGTGACATTGTCGGAGAAAACATTGCCAACCCAACACCACCACTAAATGATGGCCACCATCGCATAAAACGAAACCCTAGAGGAGCTCAATCACAAGTCATTGTACACGCTGGAAAATGCAGCTCAAGGATTCCGTCTCAAAAAAAAATTGTTGAATTTATGTCTGTGTCACATAATTTTTTTTTCTTGACATTTATACTAATTATCAGCAATCGTTATAGCACTTTCTATAATTGTTTATAACAACATTTAATAGAAAAATAATTGAAATCATTGTTAGCTGTTAAGTATTACATTTTTTTTTACAACTTCTACAACCCTTTTATTTGTACCAAACATGAATTTGGTTGGCGAATGATGAGCGAGCGCCCACAGAATGACACCAACAAACGGATTGAGTGGTTTCTTACCAAAAAAAAAATAAAGAAAAATAAAAATTAATTAATTAATTAAAAGAGAAAAGGAAAAAAGAAAAAAGGGAAAGGAGAGTTGAAGCCTCCAGAAGCTTCTAAGGTTGAAGTTTGAACACAATTCCAAGCGCGTCACGCGCCTTCAAACTCTGTCGTCACAGAATTGCTAATGCCGAAAAAAGTTATAAATTGCCCACAAATACGTCTATGAAGCTTCGGAAAAACGATGAAAGTTAGAAGAGACAAAACAAAAAGCAGGGTTATGTAAGTGCGGTTTCGCTAAGCATGATTAATATGATTTATTTATTCTGTTTGCTCGCCGTCGCCTGATAAAAACGCACGTCGTGATTTACGCAATCAATATTGAACAATAAGACGTTGACATTTTATGTTATGTTTGGTAAGATAGAAAAGTGGAAGGAAGGAAGTGTGATGAAAGAAAAATTAGTGGAAAATGTTATTGGTTGTTTGATAGGAAGAAAAAGAGGAAGGAAATAAAAATAGGAATGATTAAAATTATTGTGGGGCCTATAAATTTTTAGTTTTTTAAAAATGGATGGAAAATACAAATTCTTCCAATGATGATTAAAATTACTTTTTTGTCCTTATTTTTGAAGTAAAATAAAGAAATATTAGGGTGGGTGACCTAAGTTTACTATATAATCTAATAGATAGCTCAACTTCTTTTTATTTAGTTAAATGAACTAATGTATATATTTTGTTTAATTAAATTTTTTTTTCCAAACACCTCCCATATCCCTCTCTCCTCCCTCTGCCCGTTTCTCTCTTCCTCCTCCAACGACGCCCGATCCTCCGCCACCAGCTCCAATCTTCCCGCTGAGTTCGTTCTCTACTGGCAAGATCGACGAGATCTCCGAGTTCCATTCTCCGCAACTCCGGTTCCTCTGTGTTAGAATATGGTTGTCTTTACAATTTTGACGAAATTGACGGCTTCTCTCTCCTCCACAACAACGGCAAGACATGGAGACCTTTCTCCGTGGCTACAGATTTCTCCTTTCCCCTCGCGATCTAGCTTCGGCGGCAAACTCGCGATCCAGGACCTTCGAGATCCAGCCACCCTCGTGAGCGCCGGAGGAAGGAGTCAGCATCTGATCAGATGGGGGGAGGGGTTGGCCAGTTGTAGCAGTTGTAGCGTCTATGGGAGAGAGAAGTAGGGTTATCATGGGGGAAGAGAAATAAAGTTTTTTTTAAATTTTTTTAATGGTAAAGCAATGAGTTAATCATTGATTGACCGAAAAATTAGTGATATTATTCATGGTCAGTCAATGATTGACTACAAAAATTTGTGAATCAATCAATGATTGACAGTGGTCAATCAGTGATTAACTGTACAATATGGTTAATCCGTAATTGGCCATTTACATAATTAATTAACCATTCTAAGAAAAAAAGATATTTTAACTAATTTATAAAAACTTAAGCTCCGTTTGGTGAAACGATTTGAGTTGAAATTTTTAAGTTTGAGTTTGTTGACTTGTTAAAAACCAATTATAATTTTTGTTGACTTTTCAGAAAAAAGACAAAAACTGAGATGAAAAATTTGAGTTTAAAATGAAACACCAAACGAAGACTTAGGGCCTGTTGGGTGGTGAGTTTAAACTCACCACCATCAACTCAATTTTTATCTTTTTCCCTAAAAGTTTTTTGTCTTTTCTGAAAAAGTCAATCAAAATCACTATTTAAACTTACAAATCTTAACTCAAACTCAAACACCAAACGGGCCCTTAAGCTTTTTAACTAATTTCTAAAAAGTTGGACCATCTATTAAAAAACTTATTAAAAAATATCGTTTAGCTATAAATCCCTAAAAGTAAATGTATAGATAAATAAAATAATAATTTAACAATTTTTTTTTCTTTCTTTTTATATGATGCCAGACAAAATAAAGAAAAAATAAAAATTTTCATCTTTTTCTTATTTCCTTTTGCTTTAATTTTTTCTTTCCCTCTTGTTTTCTTTCCTTCTTAACAAACATGGGCTTAAAGAACTTCAAAATTTTTTTTGTTTTTGGCGCGTCTATAAATAAAGACTAAAAAGCACTTAGCTTGAGCCATACAGCACAACCAAACTTTACTGTCCACTGAACCAGTTTCATCACAGTCTCAAATTAAAAAAAAAAAAAAACTGCATCAAAAATCAAGAAAATATTTGTCGCAACAAATTATAACTTTTTTTTTTTGGGGTATAGTTTTTCAAAGCTTGATTTGTTATTGGTTAAAAATGGAGAACTGGTTGGGTCTTCTTAGAATTCATGTCCAAAGAGGAGTGAATCTCGCCATTAGAGACGCCGTAAGCAGCGATCCTTATGTTGTTGTCAGGAAGGGCAAGCAGGTAAATTGTTCTTCTTTAATCTGGTATTTTTCTTTTCTCGGATAATTGTTTTTGGATTCTGGACTTTATGGGATTTTCGTTTGAGAGATCGTAGTTTTTTTGGAAAAAAAAAAAAAAAAAAGAATTCAGTGGTGGTATTTAGTTTTTGAACTTTGATCTCCCGACTAGTTTACTTTCCTTGACTAAAATATTTTGCTTGTTAGCAGTGAAACAAAATCAGCCAAAGAAATGGAATCTTTGCTCTCTCTCTCTCTCTCTCTCTCTCTCTCTTTGTTTGTTTGTTTGTTTGTTTTTTTTTTTTTTTTCATCTTTCATCTATTTCATGTTTGGACCTCAAGAAATGAAGTGGATATTTGCTTTTGATATAGCTAAAAATCTGAGCTCTGAAGGCAGAGACTGACAAAGGCAAAGCATGGCATATTTTTGCTCGTCATTTATGTTTTGGATTTAAAAGCTTGCTCTTTTACTAATGTTGTCTGAAACTCATTTTATGGGCTGCAGAAGTTGAAAACACGGGTGGTGAAGAGGAATGTGGATCCAGAGTGGAATGATCTTCTTACTCTTTCCGTGACTGATCCAAATACTCCAGTCAAGCTGGTAAGCCTTTTTTCACAACACTTCCATTTTCATATTTCTCAAACAAAATTCCTTGTGATTGACACCAGTTTCCGTTCAATTATGCGATCGTTATTGCAGTTTGTGTACGACAAGGACACCTTCAGTTTCGATGACAAAATGGGAGACGCAGAGTTTGAGATCGGTCCGTTTCTCAAGGCAGTAAAGATGGGTTTTCAATTGCAGGGCCTTCCGGATGGAGTCATAATCTCAAAAGTAGAAGCCAACAGACAAAACTGCCTGGCGGAGGAGAGCAAGATTTTCTTGTCAAATGGAAAAGTTGTTCAGGACATGGTCCTCAGGCTCAGGAATGTTGAATGTGGTGAAGTTGAACTTCAGTTGCAATGGATTGATGTTCCAAGCTCAAAGGGCTTGTAGGATTACTTAATTAGCTAAAAAAATATATCATCCTCCCATGTAATCTGTTGTATTCTCAATCGTGTGGGATGTGATATATATATATATATATATATATATATAGAGAGAGAGAGAGAGAGAGAGAGAGAATGTCATTGTATTCATATTTTTTATAATATTATATATATACCGGATTCTTTTCTTCTTTAAGAACATCACCAACAGTTCTCAAACCTGGCACAGAACCTGTCTTGAAGGTCGTTGAGATTGAGAAAACACGTAGAACATGGTGGTTATACCCGACAAAGAAGCTTTTCCAAAATGAGTTTGGGATTAGGTGGAACCTATATTTTATGTCTGACACATATTATAATATATTCTGTGGAATATGCCTAACAATGATTGATATATGCATTAGAGGATGAGGATGTGGTTGACCAGAAATAATAAATTTTTTTCATTTATTTATTTGCTTAACCCTGCATCGTTCCTTCCTTTTTAAATTAGTCTAATTGTGGTGACTCCTATTTGGAAGCATATTTCTTCACATTAACGTCCTACTTTTTTCGCCGTTCTCTGTTCCTCACTGGCATTAGGGGTGAAACAATAGAAGGCACTCCGATGCTTAAGTCATGCAAATAATCTTTGTAAGAGATGATGAAGAAGAAGAGAGAATAGCAGAATTTTAATTATTGGGTAAACAAGTCCTTTCAATTCGAGCTAAGTGCTCTATTTATCAGCGGTTGTGTCAATCATCAGGATTTGTTGTTGACCCTATATGTTTAAGACATGTCACGGCCTATTAGGGCTTTTGAAATCCCAAGAGACTTCCTCCTTTAGAAAAGACTAAAGGGATTCCCTCCATCTCGCGTGCAGTACAGGACATGTTTTGAATTATCACGGCCTCCACATGGCGGTCACGCTTATAACATCAGATCATCGGGTGCATTAGAGTGAAGGAATCCAGACTCAAGAAGGATTGAGAAAGATGAAGAAGTCTAAATAGGCATTGGATCTATTCGGGTTTATATTTGGTGTGATATCTGGCAATGGAGCTTTGAGAGATGCAAAGTGTTTCTAGGGACAGAGGAGACAAGGATTGGTGGCTTAAACTTTGGGGGTCTCTGGCTCCAAATAAAGATAAAAACCATTATCTGGCGAGCTTTTCAATTATGTCTTGCCTTGCTTCGTTGGCCTTCAACAACGCAACATCTCTTGCCTGAATTCTTGTCTGCATTGTTCTGATTCGGTGCAGGACGTTTAGCATGCAGTTTGGGGGCTGCAACTACACGCGAGCAGTTTGGTACTCCTGCAGTATAAGGCCGGCTCTTAAGATGGTAAAGGCCCGATCCTCACAAGGCTTATGCATAGCATGAAGCCGCATGTCATCTAGGAGATATTTGCAAATTTCTGTGTAGAGTCACTTCTTGAGTCCCTTGGGCTGTTTGGATGTCGTGGAATGCATGGATCCATAATGGTTCTAAGCGAAACGTCGCCTAGTTGGACGGCGCCTCTGGTTGGTAAATTGAAACTCGACTCCGATCGACGCATATATGTTTGCAATGGTATGGCCTTTTATGTGTTGCAATGAAAATTAAAGCGTCTTTGCCTCTTTCTTGATTGAGTGTGTTGTTCTAACCTATGGACTCCCTATCCATCTTATAGTGGTTGATACTTCCAGTGTGGCCAAATGCTGGTGATTCGCTTGCTGACGAAGGAGCTGTGGTTAAGGATGTTCTTGATTTTCTCAGCCTCCGTTTGGTTCATTGTCTCTAACTCAAAAATTTCATCTCAGTTTTTGTCCTTTTTCTGAAAAGTCAATAAAAATTATAACTAGTTTTTAAAAAAAGTCAACTAACTTTAATTTAAAAATTTTATTTTCAACCGACGAACCAAATGCACTATTAATTTCTGAAACCTTGCATTGGACCTGTTCTGCTGTAGCTTGAGAGGACAATGTTATGGCTCAATCATCTTAACATTTGCGCTTGTTGCTCTTTTCGTTTAGGCCGTTATAATTAAAACTGAATTTATTACTAGAAATAAGTAGGTTGTATTATATTCCAGGGGGTGGAAATAATCATTTAATGCACATTTTAAAAGCTGAAACTTTTCTGTTTTGAATGTTTTAGGAGCATTTCGCTCAAAATTAAATGCAGTTCAAAGAATGGAATTGTCAAATGAAAAATGGCTATAGACATCAATAGTATTGAATACTATAATTAATAACGAGTTTACCAATGCATATATGGTCTTGAATACCAACGTACTCTCTTCTTCTTCTTTCTTCTTCTTTTAAATTTTAATTCCTAATCATTTTAAATTCCTAATTAATATTAATTTCACCGCTAACGAAGTTGTCTCAGCCAATCGTGTGATACCAAAACAGTGGACCATCGTACACCTTATCTTTCGCTACTGTTACTACTCCAAAAATCTCATTTTCCCAACCCCCCAAAAAACAAAAAAAAAAACAAAAAAACAAAAAAAAACTCCGATCTGAAGAGAAATAGACACAACCAGCTCTAAAAAACCCAGAACCCCCAACTAAGCATTGCTGTGATTACAGACCCAACACAAAATCTGTTCAATTTCGAGGTACCCGGCAATGTTCTGTTTCACTTTTACTGATATTTCTTGCTTAAAGAATTTGATTATTGTTTGTTAATTTTATTTATTTATTAGTTCATTTTTTGATACCGATTTTCAGGTTTTTGAGTTCAAATGCATTTTTCGTAAGGTACTTTCTTTACTTACCACATGGGATTCTCTGACTAATTGGTCTTGTGCTGTTAAAAGAGCTTAATCAAGAACTAGTTCTATTTGGCAGGAGATTTTCAAAAATATGGAACTGGGTTCAGCAAGGTAGTTCCTTTTCAACTTCATTTAATGCAAAACAAGCCATTTCTTACCCCCCCCCCCCCCCCCCCCCCTCCCCAAAAAAAAAAAAGTTGTTATTGCCAACTCAACCTAGTGTGTTTTCATTTTTACTTCTGGTCAGTTTGAGCTGATGTCGAAATTCGAGTTTTGTATTTGTTAAATAGTGATTAGAATAGTTTATGGTGGGATTACTGTTAATCTATGTTTAGCCTCTCTGTTTAGATTTACTCCCGTTTGTTAACGGGAATTCTACCAGAGAGGTTAAGCGAGACTAATCAACGCGTGAAGTAGCGAAATGGCAGTATTTGAGGATGTGGGTAAACTATGTAGGATTTTCTTTCTTGGTTTCATTGGTTTTTTTATGATATGCTCATACACTGTAAATCGACATTGTTTCGGTTTTTGTTTAGTAAATCATTCAGATGATTATTCTTCTCTCCTTTGTGTTTGGATAGGTGTTGTCTTGTAAAACAATTGCCACGTTTTTCATGGAATACAAGAGCATTTGGTGGGGAAAATTTTCACCAACTTCCACATGATGTGACTTCGTGGAATTTGATGACGGGCCACCAGAGGTTGATGCAGCTTCCAGCTTCTATTCGGAAGTATCCTGCGAATCAAACATCTTGGAGAGTGAATTGCACGTCTGTTGATTTAGAGGAGACTTCATCCCTAGAGTCAGAAAATAAGCCTAGCGCTGAAGAGTCGTCAGAGGAATCACCGGAGGAGCTTCTTTCTAAACCGTTAAGCAGTGACGAGGCATGCACTTTGTCACTCAATTAGTTTTACTGTTTGAACTTGATCGATTTTCTTTTTCCTTCTCTTATGATTGGATAGGATGTAAAATCATGCTCTTAACGGTTATGACTGACTTACGTTGATACTCTATCTCAGCTGAAAGCCTTGCTGGTTGACACTGAACGAGCAAACCTTCTTAGAAAACTAAGTGAAGCCAATCAACAGAACAGGTTTCTCAAACGGCAGGTATTTAATTTGTGCAGCATGTCCTTAAGTTCAGCTAACTTTTTTTCATTTTTGCATTCTGTGGTAACATGTAAGTGAGTTTAGTTGGAATAATTCGTTTTTATATTGATCAGATAGAAACGATATATAGGTTATTAACACTAACCAAAGTTTATTTAATTTGCAAGTTGTCTTTTCTTATCCTGTGAAGAAACTGTAGAATGAAGGTCCCAGATATAGAGTTTGAAATGGGCGAAAAAAGACTTGAATGTGATCAACAATAAACATAATATATGTAAATTAATTCTTCTAAGAAAGGTATAAGGTCATTACCTTTTTGCTTTTAATGGTCCATTTTTGTTTGTATAGTTCTATTACGTTTTAGGTTTATCCTGATTTGAAATTCTTTACTACCATGCATTACCTGATTGTGTAAGAGATGCATCCGGGATTGAAAATCTAGTTAAAAAAAAATATACAGTTATTAATTGTTAAACTTATACAAGACAAACATTGTGTGGCTGAGTTGTTATCAAGATTCGTAGAAAACTAATCCTATGACTGAAATCTTTTTAATCTTTTATCTTTGCAGTTGCATGTAAAGGAGGAAGCCTTGGTTGACTTTAAAAATGAACTTGCTGATGTGGAACTTGAAATTCAGGTTTGATTACACACAAATTTCTGTCACATAAGTATATTGCTATTCAATGAGTAATTCAAATATCAATGTTGATGTTTCATGCTCGTTTTTCCTTGTCAGTCAATACTTAACTTTCTATCATAGCCGTTCTATAATTTGTGAATTATTTTATAAAATTCCCTCTTCTTTCACTCCTAATTCTTGCATATCTCTGGATATTGTTGTCGGACATACGCATCAAAAGTCTGCAATTTCTGACCATCGGGATCCTTCTTGCTTATAGTTTATACAAACCAGTGTTACATGTTTCTTGCATGAACTACTTGATTACTGAAAGCAATGGATGTCTAAACTTCAGGTCCATCGTCACACTTTGATTGTGTGAAACTGTCTGCCTTCTTATTTTGTTAATCAGGAGAAAATTTAATGAAAGATAAGTTGATGGAAATACAGAATTAGGCTGGTAAAATTTCTGGATGAAACATTTTTAGCAGATCGAACGAGTTTTTGAAATTCTCTTTCGGAATATGGTAATGGTTGCCTGTAGAGAAAGAATCCAGATGCAAGTAGCTAATGGTTTGACTTTATAGTTTGTAACCCACTGATGGTCTGGGCGGTGGTGCCAATGGTGACTACTGTCACGTGTCTACCATATGGAAACCTACTTCTCTGTAAATCTCACTGAAACTATTGTACATTGTTGTGCTCCATTTATCTGTGTGAATTTGTTTTCATGGTCAAACGATTGGGAGGTTTGATTCTCCTTTAAGTTTCAACCGTTTTAGGTGCTCTTTTCCATGTTGGCTTCTGTGTTCTTGAGAAAGAACTTGTTTTTGACACTCTAGCAGTGCAAGGCTTTCTTGTGTCTGAAGTCAGTCACTTTTTGGAACGTAATAATGGTTTTTTATGCCGACATATAATTTCATGTATCGTACTTATTTGCAAAGTCCTAGCAAGCATACCGGACATTGAAGAAAACCTCTATTTCCTACCCCCTCTTTGACATCCTGCTTTGTTTAGTGTTCATCATTTAGACATCCTTCAAATACATGTTTTGACTCCAATCGAATTTTAATTTGACATTGGGTGTTTCCTTGATACTTGTGAAGCGTCAAGCATCTAAATTCTCGCTATGCATGTAGTGAACTAGCCATATGCAGGCAGTAAAGAATATTATAAAATTTCAGTTTCTCTAATTCATAATTATCTGTTGGACTTTTCAAGGAGTATGGCTTTAGAGGCTAGCTTTTCCAGGAAACACGTAGTAGAATGTTGTTAAAACATGGCATGTTAATTGTCATGGTTTTTATGAGCAGGCATTGGTAAAACTAGCAGAGGAAATAGCTAAATCTGCCATTCCAGAAGGTACAAGAAAGATCAATGGGAAATATATTCAATCTCACCTTCTTTCCCGACTTGAAGGTATAATCCTGTTGTTATAAACTTAGATATTTTTTTACCGCGGTCCAGTGATCCTGTCAATTCCTATTGTGCGTTCCTTTCATGGTGTTAGTGATCTCAGCTATTCTCATATCTGACGCTAGAAATGAAACATTAGTAATAACGATAACAGAGATTCTTATTTTTATTTGCGAAATGAGATGGCATCATTGAACTGGGGTTTGTAATTCTTTTAATTTAGCATCTGGTTCTTATGTGCCAGATTTCTGTCGTAATTAATGGGCTAGTTTTTGAAAATTTTTTTTTAGCAGTAGTTAACTTTTATGAGCCTTATCTGTGCTAACTAGTACCTTCTTTTAAACGTATTTTTGAAGCTGTACTTGAGAAATTGAAAGAGCAGATAAAGGATGTTGGAGTTGCACAGTCTAAGGAGGTTCCGTTATTCTGGTATGGCGTAGCTGAGGTAAGTTGATATATAGTGTTTTCTATTCTCATATTGGTGGATGGTTGTCTGTGGGGTAAATCTGCTATACTCTATTCACATGCCCTCTGTCATTTTCTTGGGTTTATGAACATAGCATGCACGGGTTTATAGATATGCATTCAAAGGTTCCCCCACGACAATGTCAACAATCGCTGGAGTTGAAATATGGAGTTTCTCTGTGGTTGCATTTTGAATAATTTGAATTTGAAGTTAGAATGATCATAATGGATGCATCGGGTATACCAGGGCTAAAGTATGTAAACATAAGAATAGGCGGAAAGCTACTGCAGAATAGAAGACACTAAGCCCGTTTTTACCCTCTTCATGCATCAAACAGCTTGCTTTTATATTGATAGGTTAAACTAATGTAGTTTCAGTGACATTCATAAAACACAAGGCAAAAAACTCTTTGTTGTTTTAACTAGTATTTTACTCACAAAAAGCTGTTTAGAAACAGGAGTTCACAAACAAACTATTGTCTTATTAAGTAATTTAAAAAAAAAAAGGTCTTCCAAGTGTACATCAGTACATGTAGCATATTTCCTATGTCAAACGTAAATTAGGTTACTCCACTTATTTTAGATGGTGAAATAGTGATTCTCGAGTTAAGGATCAGAAAATCAAGGACTCAAAATCATCTTTATTTGCTCTGGCTCTCCTGATATGGATCCGTGTATTCTTATTGAGATTATGAAGCAACATGATATCTATCTACTGCCACATATATTTAACTATTATAATATGATGCTCGTTTTTTTTTTTCATTTTTCCATGCGATGGTTCCGATGAACTCGGGATGAAGTGGTAGGATAAGCTGACATATTGGTGGGATAGTACCAAGATTATTATCCTTTCATTGAATAGAGCCTCTTGAATGAAAATCATATAAGGTTTTCAAAAACACAACTTTTGACAACAGTCTATTAATTTTTTTTTTTTTTTTTTTTTTTTTTTTTTTTGTATCAGAGTGTCCAAGTTATGGGCACTTTCGATGGCTGGAGTCAAGGAGAGTATTTGTCACCAGAATATACAGGTTCTTACACCAAGTTCTCAACAACATTACTGTTGAGACCCGGAAGGTAACTTTAGTTTTGGTTATACATGCGTTTGCTCATCCTTGTCCTGCTCTTTTCGTGTTTTGTGACCGAAGTCTTTCGATCCGTGAAGGTATGAAATCAAGTTCTTGGTGGACGGAGAGTGGCAACTATCCCCGGAATTTCCTACTGTTGGTGAAGGTTTAACGAAGAATAACTTGTTGGTTGTGGAATGAAGTTGTTGTGGTCATGAGAATATAATACTACTTTCACAGTACCCAACTTTTTTAATGAAAATACATATGAGTCTTAAGCTTATTCTTTTTCTATTTTATAGTATTTCATTTTTTGAACAGGCAATGGGGATTCGAACACAAGACCCTCATATAATCAATATTGGAGGCATGAGTGTAGATTTGCTATTAGGTTATGTATGCAACCATGCTTCCTGTGTGCTCGATTGAGATAGTTGTTGTTGTTTAGTTCGTAACGTCTTAAATCAGATGGCCTTAATGGCTCTCTACGTTCAGAAGAGCTATCCGCATTATAAGAGCCATCTCCGGTTAAATCTTGATACCTCATAAAATGATTGGTCTGACCGGTAGGACCCACATGAGACCCATCTAGTGCTTCATGGCTCTCTACGTTCAGAAGAGCTATCCGCATTATAAGAGCCATCTCGGGTTGAATCTTGAAACCTTACAAAATGATTGGTCTGACCGGTAAAAACCCATGACTCATCTGGTGCATGTAATCGGAATGAATTCCTTTTGTCTTTTCTCTTCCGCATGCTTATTAGCGTTCTTAATCTATGCTGCACTAATTGGCATGATTTTCGATATGTTGATGGGACAGCCTGACGGCTCTCCACGTAAAGAAGAACTGTTTCTAATTAGAAACTAAACAATTCTCTTATTATGTTATTTTATCTTATCTTATTTTATTTTTAAATTAAATTCTAAACTTGAAAGCATGCAATGCAACACTACTATAATAGTCCAAAGATTTTTCTTAGCAAAAGAATAATAATAATAATCCGAAGATTTTGACGATTCTATATTATTTGCAACAAATACTTTGTATTTTCCCGTTATACTCTTCCTCTACATCATGAATTATAACCACCACAAATTACATTAATTTAAATAAAATAAAATAAAATAAAAAGAGCGAAAGATACCCCACATCATTCCTTTTTCCCTTGTCCTTTTTCAACCCCTCCCCTTTTCGTGTAAGTTTTGCATTTTATGATTCATTCAGAATTAGGGTAGTAAAAAAAGAACCGTCAATTTTAGTGCACCAAAAAATTGCTACCACAATTTGTATCGATTAGAGTTTTTTATGTAGGATTTCTTATTTTATATTATCGATAAAAGTTATATTGTGTAACACCGTTTGATTATTTGTAAGTGTTCACATAAAAATTTACGACACACAACATATAATTTACTCAAGTCATAGATGATATCATTAAAAATTATTAGGATATGTGGATAAAATGACCTTCTTTTAAAAGTTTTTTAATAAATGGTTGAAATTCTGTAGAGTCAAGAAAATAGTTGTTCTTTAAAAAATGGTTAATCAATGATCCATTAATTGATCATGTTTAATTAGTGATTGATCAATACTACTATGTATTTTTATGATTATAAAAATTAATCATATATGTAAATAAGTATTTAAAAAACTGTGTATTTACGTAATTTTTCCTGAAATATCAATCTATTGAAACAACCATTCTTACTAGTAGCATGAAATGGGAGGTCCACCATCAAAATTCAAAACCCATATTAAAATGCAACTGAAAACATGATTGGATGGATTACTAAAGCGATTACAACGTTGCTTTCAATTTTTTTCTTTGTTGATTTAATTAGTATTAATCATTAAATGTCACCCATCTCATTCAAAAACTTGAACCTTAAGTTATTATAAAGTACAAAATGGTGTATTTTATTGAGGGTAGGTGTTATATAAAATATATGACGACTTAAGTTGGACTTTGGATTTAACTTGAGTGTAATTTAGCTTATCCCGGCTGTCTTTTTCCTCTTCTAATGAATGAAATTATATAAATAACAATAATATTAACAAAAAAGAAAAAACAAAAAAGGTTTGTTTGAGATGCAAAAATTTAAAAAAAAAAAAAATTTTATGTGCCGTGTAAGCACAATAATAACTTTAAACAAATGTAAAATAATAATGCATTCTCACCCACTGCATTCCCACGCTTAGAGAATTTTGAATAATTCTATCCAAATAAGTATAACCAACCAAAAATCTACTATATCTATTTAATTTTATATATAAAAAAAAATCATCAGCGTGACTGCTTTGTATTTTGTTTAAAAATGGGAAATTCGCATGCAATCGTTATCGGCTTCAACATTTGCATTGAATTGATCCATTATGCGTTTTATTTTAATATATCAATACTAAAACTTAGAAAACTACTTCCCCAAAAAAAAAAAAAAAAAAAAAAAAACAAACTAAGCTTTAGAAACTACAAATTTCTCTTTTCTTTTTAAATTGTTCTACTCGACACATATTGTTGTCATACGTACAGTTCTTGGCACAATTTTGTTATTATTCTCCTCAGCTTCGATATATACACATATACACACACACACTAGTGGAGGAAAATGTAAACTAATATATGAATATAATGTATTTATATATGTCATGTCTCGTTTAGAATTACTCTTCTTTAATGGATTTTCATTCAGCTTTTCTAAACTAATACTCGTATGAGATCAAGGAACATGCCATGCCTGTAAGTGGAAAAGAACATTTTTAATCTTGTATATTTTCTTTTACAAAAATTTTAGGATAAATAACTAGTTTGGTCTTTGAAAATTTTAAGTATGTGTAATTTTGGTCATTTTTTTTTTGGTAACTGGAGTGACCTTCAACTATTAATATGTTACTATAATAATCCTTTTTATAAGTGAGCATCACTCTTTGACCAAATTACTAATAAATTCTATCAAAAAGTTTAACAAAAATGACTTTAGTAATAATATATTAATAGTTTAAGGTCACTCAAGTTGAGGGAAAAAAAAAAGGATCAAAGTTGCATGAATTTAAAAGTTTAAAAGCTAAACGAGTAATTTATTCAAAATTTTATTTAAAACTATTAAGTATGCTTAACAATGTTTGGATATAAAAAAAAAAAAAATTTATTTTTTTCTAATTGTTTCTCATACTGAAAATACATAGATAAATACGTCAATTCAGCTTTTAAATTTTAACATGCATATAATGATAGTTGAACAAAAATCAATAGATTTATATTAAATATAACGACGGTTAAAGGGAAAATTTTTTTTTTTTTTTTTTTGAAGAAACAAATGCACCTCTCTTCTCTTTATATCATAGATATGTAGGATTCTACATTATAAAAACTCACAAGTGGAAGTACCTGTAAGAATAAAAAGGAGGATCACTAATTCAGTCACCTCTCTAACCTTTTTTTAAGAAAGAGAGTGTCTCCAAAGGATTTACCACCGTTTATTAAGGCTTAAATAATCTAAAACTCATTATGAGAACCAAACATAAATTTTGGATGTTATACTGAAGTAGTAATTTGACACAATTGAGAAAACTATCACAAGGGACAACTAGGGGGAAAATAGTATATTTAGTATATTTATATTTAGAAATAGTGTTTAGCGACTGAATTAAAAAAAAAAAAAAAAAAGTTTATATAAGGACATAATTGAGAGAAATATTTTAAAGAACAAATTAAAGAAAAAAATATATATTTTAATGGGAAACATTACCAAAGTATTATTTCTATATAAACAAAGACAAGCAAGTAAGTTTTGTGTTTGACTCCACAAGTTTTAGCAAAAGAGCTATTGTAGTTTTGCTTGAAACACATTAAAAAGAATGTTAGATTTAAAAATTTGTACACATTTGGAATAAAAAATCTCATAAAAATTTGTAGACATTGGGAAAAAAAAAAATATATATATATATATATATATATATCTACGTGGAGCAATTAGTTAAAAAGGTGTTTATTAGAGCCGTATTTGAGATATATATATATATATATATATATATTTAAAGAACTGTGTAAAAAAAATGTTTATGAAGGGGACATTTTTGAAAAAAAAAGTTTAAAGAAACAAATATTTTTGTGAAAACTTCTTAAAAAAAAAAAAAAAAAAAAAAACATAGATAAATAAAAGCAAGCAAGCAAGAACTAACAGAAACAGGGCAATTTATACCATGAATTCTACAAGTTGTGACAATGTGGTCCTCATATTTTTAATTTCAACCAATCAACCTACAAACTTTTAATTTAGGGCAATTTAAAACGTACGTTTTATGGAACTCATCATTTCTGTTTATATTAATCTCACTTCTTTCAAAAGATTTTCCCTTATTAATTGCTCCCATTTCAACAGAATCTTAGATCATACAAGGAGATCTTGGCCTTTAAAAAACAAATTTGCATTAATTCATAGGAAGAATAATGTGGAAGCTGGGGTACACAAAGCAACTTTTTAAAATAATATATAAAAAAAAAAAATTAAAAAGAAACATTACACATTCCCTCCCCAAATGACGACCACCACCCCCCCCCCCCTCCCCCCACCCCCAAACACCGACGAGTCCCCCTCCCCCTTCCCCTGCGTCGTCATCCTAGAGCCCCCCCTTCCCCACCGCCGCGAGCCCAGTCCCCCAATCAACCCCCCCCCCCCGACGCCGATCAGCCCACTCCACCCTCCTCCAACGCCAACAAGCCCAATCCCCCCCCTCCCCGGATTCCAGATCAGGTCGGCATCGGGGGAGGGGGGCCTCCTCGGTGTCATCACTGGCGTCGGGGGGACCACCGATGAATGGTCGCAAGATTAGTTTTTTTTTTTTTTTTTGAAATTCAATTTTTTTTAGTATGTAATATTATGGGTTAATGTACATTATAGTTATAATGCATGCACAAGTAACATCTCAACCATTCGATTAAATCATGATGGTTTAAAAATAAGCTCTACCGATAAGTATATAAATGAGATTTACCACAGACTTACCCTATAATAGAATACCCATCTATATAAACTTGATTGGACACTATTTTAAGGATTATTCACATATATAATTCTCAAGATTTACCAAACAAAAATAATGTTACTTAACACCAATAGTGCTCAAATAATAATACTCGTAATATTATTATAATCATACTAATAATATTATTATTTTACACTTTGGATCAGGGATTATAATTCTCTGTATATTAAGGTGGATGTAGACCTAGGATGAAATACATACTCTTAATCTTTATTTGGAGGCTCAGATCGGAAAAATCCAATCCAAATCAAATTCAAACTTTTTTTTTTTCATTTTTTTGAAATTTGTATCACATATATTTTATTTCCTTCCAAATACCAATTCAATTAATTCCTAACTCAGAATGAGTTTTTTTTTTTTTTTTTTTTTACCTTAGGAATTCTTTCTTTTTACTCATAGTCCTAGGAATCAAGTGGACTCAGAAATAAATCTCATTTAATTATAACTTTCATATAATTATTAACTATAAAAAAAATCCGTGACACTTATAAACCATCCAAATTATTCACTCCCTACGTATGTGGGAGTAGCGGCCTATTGACTTTTTTTTTGGGGACTCGCTGATGCGCGTGCACTTTTTGTAACCGCCCTTGCTTTCCACTTTGCAGTACAGGTTGATAAAAAAAGGGTGCAAGTTTCCAGTTAAACTGATATTATACATACTATATATACACATATATATATATATGTTCTCTCTTTTCCCCTTTATATTACACACAAACAAACATAGCTCAAATCAAACACGCCTCATATCTCTCTTTCCTCTCCCTCTCCCTCTCTCTCTCTCCGCTTGTAGTACTCTTTCTCTGTCTATCTCTCAGTCTATGTATATATATTTGATCGGTGGAGAAATCTCCTTAAGAAGTTGATTTCTTAGATGCAGTTTCTTCTCCACCATTCTCAGAGGGCTACCTCGCGTACCCCGCACGCGCCGTCCAAACAAGCCTGGTACTACCACTGCCTCGGCCTTGATCCTTAAACAAAAAAATAAAATAAAAAAAACCCACCTCGGCCCATCTCTCGTACGTATCAAAAACTAAGAATAATGTCGAAACATAAGATGAAGAAGAACGGCAGTGCTGCTGACCACAACGGTCCGAAAAACAGGTTCCTGATAACGGTTAACGTGCTTGGAAGCGCGGGTCCGATGAGGTTCGTGGTGAACGAGGATGATCTCGTGGCGGCGGTCATCGACACCGCCCTCAAATCCTACTCCAGGGAGGGTCGGCTTCCGGTCCTCGGTACGCACGCCAGTGATTTCCTTCTCTACTGCGCCAACGTAGGATCTGATGGTACACCCTTTTGCCCCAACTTTCCATTACGGTAGAGTATGGAAATAATAATAATAATAATAATAATAATACTTTTATCGGTCCAATATAGTTGCGAGTCGTCCAGTTTTCACCTAAGTTTCATTGAAGTGTTACATATTTTTCGTAATTGTAGTATGTTTCTGATGTGATTTAATGATTCATTGCTTTTTTTTTTTTTTTTTTTTTCACCCACCACTCTATACATTTCTTCTTCTTATTTTTCCTAATAAAAATAAAAAATTTTTAATCTAGTTCAATTATTTCAATGGTGTTATTTAATGGGTTACTGACATTGTTTAAGAAAACGAATATATATATATATATATATATATATATTAAATGATGCTGTGGTGATTGGTTGCTTCATTTTTGGAAACGTACAATTTTGGTAATTTGCTGGTAGGAAAAGTTGACTTGTTGGTGTCTAATTAATTAAAAAGAAGTGGTGATGCATGGCATTGTTCTAATTAACTCTATTTAAATATCATATTTATGTCTGTTTCTTGAATGTTGGATGTTCTCACCTTCGTCCTTCCCATTCTTCCGCTTCGTTCTTCAATCACTTAATTTCTTGATTCAAGGAAAAAAAAATGTATGGTTTTTTTTTTTTAAATTAAACTCAATCGTGACAAAATCCCGGTTCTGATTTAGTAACGTTGTCACCATTAAAATAATTAGTGTTACTAATATTCAAAACGATGAAACATTTTATCTACATAGAGGAATAGAATTGTTGGAAACCAATGATTAAAATGTTATTTATTATTCTTTTCCTAATAAATTTGTTGGGGTTTTTTTTTTTTTTTTTGGGGGGGGGGGTTAGCTTTAAGTCCATTGGCACAGATAGGGAGTCAAGGGGTGAGAAACTTCATGCTGTGCAAGAAGCAGAGGCAGCTGCAGATGACAGACAGGAAGCCATCAGATCTGATTGCTCAGAAGGGAATCAGTTGCTGGAAATCATGGCTCAACAACCCTTTTCGCTTTAAGCTACTTTCCCATTGAGTGTGTGTGTTTATATATATATCTGAATCAGATCTCCTTCTCATGTGAGACACTCAAAAATATGCTTTTCTTACAAGCCCAACTACATTCACATAAAAATGTCTGTTTCTAGTACTAGTTCTATCAGACAGCAGCGTATTATGAAAAGCATCTTGTTCTCCTTGAATAATCCTAATATTTATATATATGCCTTCTTAGCTAGAATCTTCTTCTTTTTTTTTTTTTTTTTTTTTTTTTCACCTTTTTTTTTTTTTTTTTTTTTAATTTTAATTTAACTTTTATTTTTTATTTTTTATATTTATGTAGCTTTGTTTTAGTTTCATTGGTCTTTATGGTTTATTGATTTTGGATATTCTCGTAATGAAGAGGCAGACAAGTTAAGAGTATGGAGTGGAGGGATTAGTATTTGGAGAAGTTTCTTTGCTTTTTTTTCACGGGAGAATAAGAATATGACTTTCTGTGGAAATAGAGGCTCAAATTAAAAGGCCTTACAGCTGTATTATCTGCCGTTTAGGACATATTTAATAGTAGAAGGTAAACTATTCCCAAGTAAAAGAGCTTATGAGGTGTGGATTGAGTGTGGTATCTGCGTAATAATACATCCCCGCGTAATATATGATTTTCATCGAGTGGTTGTTTATATATATACCCCTCCGCATGGATGTAGGCCAAGTAAAGCCTGGCTTTTTTTCTTTTTTTTTTTAATCTCTTTTTTACCAATAGATAGATACGAGTGTGTGTGTGTGTGTATATATATATATACATATATATATATAGAAAATTGCATGAAGTCCGGTCCCTAAGAAATGAAAAATCTATTCCATATCCCTCAAAATTTACCTGTGTAGTTATTAGTCCCTCCTAATAAAACTTTTTGACTTCATCACTGTCCCGTGGGACTGACTCGAACTCAATATCATATCAAAAAAGAACGCATAACCTTACCATCCCACTAAAATAATCGGTGGTCTAACGAAAAAGGCACTTATAAGAAGAGTCCAACCTATTGAGCTATTGAATTGATACCCGTCCATCTAAGAAGATGGCTTGTAGAATTGGGCCTATTTGCTTGCCGAGCGGATAGTGCACAAAATGAGTATGTAATTGCGCCAATTTGCACTGTTGGATGTTGCCAATGGTAACTACCTTGTTCAGTTGGCAAAAAACTAGACGTGAATTGTGAACGTAGGCAGAGCATGTCTAGTGAATTTAATTCATGAACAACCCCATAGCCAATTCAGCCAACACAAATCTTATCGTACTAGCATGGAATCGATCGCGAATATCTTGGTGTGTTTTGCTCGAGCTTGAATTAAAATTGAGGAGAAAACACGCCGCAGGTTAAACCTAAAAAACCATTCAAGAATCCTACAAGGACCTCTCAAGCTAGTGTGGTCCAAAGGATCCAGAGCAAGACATATCACAAGATTGTCTTGACATATCACAATTTACTCGCAGATGCTCGCTGCCCGGTTTTATTAGTCCATAAAAAGATTGTCAGTTCAAGATGTAATGTACAATTTTGTGGCCTTAGCTTAAACCTTTATTTTCGGAAAAATGAAGCATGTCTAAAGTGAACCTAAAAGCTGTTCGAAGAGGGTACGACAATGGACCGTGTAAGCACAGATAAGTACCCTAGACAGATCTACATAGGGTGATTGAGCTATAACCAACAGCACAAAACACAAGTGTTGCGCAGGATTTAACCCAACACCTTACTGCACGAGCTAACGAGAGTCACACATTGGCACCGCCTGCGTATGTGTTGATGAAGCATACCCTCTCCTTCAAGAGGATTTGCATTGGTATTAATCGATTTGAAAGAACAAATTAATCAATATTTATATCAAACAAAAGAGATTGGATATCTGAGAAGCATTATCTTGAACTTTTATTTGACAAAATTTGTAACTCAAATACGTATAATCCCATTTGGACTTTTTACTATGTTAGTCTCGAAACTGTTGGCTCTATAACTCAACTTGCCTTGTTGAGAATCCTACATTATGAATCATCGAGATAAAATGTTTCACATCACACAAGCTATCTTATTGACACACTATTCTCATGAAAAATCTTCTCTCTTAAGGTTAGGTGTACCATAAAGTATAATGTTGCCTCATCCAAGGCCGCATGATTTACTCATTAAATGCCTAAAAACGTGACCTACCTGTGTAGTGCATAAAAATATAGATTGTCTATGTATTTTATTAACTTTGTGAAAATTTTTATGATACGGCATTTTTTTTTTTTTTTTACATTATCGATAGAAACTGTTTTAATTATTGCATTAATTTTTTATGTCCATCAAAAAGTTTATAACACACGACATAGAATTACTACAAAGTTATGCAGTTGAAATTCTTGAATCGTTCGAATCGTGGACCACTAATACATGTAATGTAAATAAACCCTGCCAACATCTAGTTGACACAAAGTAGTGGTCAGTGGTAAAATAATTACATACTTTCCCAATCTAAAGGGAGTGGTTTCGGAGTCTTAATAAGTTGGTATAGATGTTTCATCAAAGCTATAAGCCAATCGTCCTAATCAAAGTAGCCTTTTTTCTCTTTACAAAGTGGAGAACACAAATATTATTTTATTTTACTCACAGTTGTGGAAAAGGAAGACTTTTTAAGAGTAGTTGTTGAAAAGACTTGTCGCAATTTCAAAAGTGGAGAAGTGAAAAAGAAGGCTTTTTTTTTTTTTTTTTAAATGCTTGGAAGGGCCCCTTATGTTTGTTTGAAGAAACAAAGGCGAAGAAAAAAAAAAACCGTAATATTGTTCCTTGGTGGAGGCTTGTCTAACTCAAAAAATTTCTTTATCATTAGTCAATTTTGAAGACCCTTATACGGCTAAATTGTTTAATTAATTTCTCCTACTTTTATCTCGTTGAAGAAAAGTGACCCTTGAACCAATTAATTTTGGGGTACCTAGTACTCTAATTTGTAAGTAGATTGGATTAGGTTATTACTTATTAGTATAATGTTGGAACGCAATACATGTCTCCAACACTACATGACCAATCATCATAATTGGTTGTGCCATATATAACTTCTATGTATGTATATATGCATTGCTTATAAAGATCAACCACCATCCACATATCTTAATGTTGACTTTGCCCCCTCTTATAATTCAACTTATGATATGAAAGATGCATTGATCCTCAACCCCCTTGAAAGCTTCATTCATCTTTTGATGAATGGTCTTTTCAACCTTCAATCTCTATATCTCTCTCTCCCTATATATATATATATATATATATGTATGAAAAAAAATATATCTTACTTATAATGATTGGTTTTCAAACATCAGATCTATGTTAGATTTTGTCAATTTTACATTATTTTTCATTTTGTAGTGATTTTAACCAGATCAAACCGTTCATAGACGTGAACTACTGATAGTGATCGTAGAAAACTCCATCTTCTAAGCCAAGTATATTTTATAAAAATGGAACAATTATGTGATAGGATATGAAAAAATTTTATGCTGGTAAGATACAGTTCCAAATCATTACTATTTTAACAAAATTTGATGAAAATATAATTTTGTTCTAACGGTAGAATTTATTTATTTATTCATATTCTTCTTGAAAAATCCTCAAAAATTCAAAATTGCATTTGAGATAAAAATAACAAATACAGTTCATATGTACCATCACATACACTTTCAGAATTATACGATGCCTATTAATTTGCATGTGTGCCTATAAATAACAAATGTACTATTTCTGGCTGGATCCACATGCAAAATTTAATCAGAAGTAGTCTTTTTCTTCTTTTTTTTTTTTTTTTTTCCCCTTAACTGATTCAAGCAATATAGAACAAAAGTAGGACTTTATGGCTTGAAACAACAATGACTAAACAATATTGGTGTTCCTAAAACCACAAAAGTTTACACTATGCTTCATAAGATATAAAACTGTGGAAGTTATACACAATCTAGAGTGATTTATGTACCAAATTTAGTACAAATTAAACAACTTAAAATCAAGATCCTACCAACTCGCAAGCTGAGTTGTTAATTTGCCATTTTGTGCAAAGAATTTATTGATACCAAGAATCAGCTCATATCTATGTGCAACCACATGCATACACAGTGTTCTTACAAGCTTTGGAAGCTTCCATGAAAAGGCCGGTAAGATCGTTTCCAAATAAGGGGATACTAGTGAGATGTCTGTTAATAAATCTCTGATACCCAAGTTAGTAAGCTTAACAAGAAGGCTTGCAGAAAGTGGAATAATAATAGGGAAACTGCCCTTACCTTTGATTAGAAGAATAGCGTGGTATTTATACACGCATTGGGGGTCGGGTTGGGTACACTCGACTATGTTGTTAGGGCAGGAATGGCAGGTTGTTAACACATCTTAATTAGGTTGACACCTTCTAAGCGATTTATCTTGCATCAAATCTCTACTCTAATTTACTAATAAAAAGAGTAATACAGAAAATAGACAAGTTTAGAATTAATCTAGCCACAAAGGCTAATAAAAAAATAATAAAAATATATAGACATAAAATATTACGTGACCGAGAGCATCTAGCTGCTGCTTGAGGTTTTGAAAAATTAAGCGTACATCATTTTCTGGTTTTGCCGACTCCGAGAAGAAACTTTGGTTATGAAATAACAAGAACATGTTGTACAAGACACAGAAAAAAAAAAAAAAAAAAAAAAACAGTAGTTATTTCAGGCCAAAAATCTAGTACTCTGATTCCTGTATCCAATGAATATCCAAAAGCAAAAAGAGAAAAAATAAGAATGGAACACGTTACTGTGAACTTGTAATTTGATATTATATATATATATATATATATGCATGCATGTATATTTATATCTTTAATTTGTGTCTGAGCGTGCATGAGTGTGTGTGTGTGAGTGTGCAAATTTATAAGAAGTTTATTAGAGTCTCGCCTATTTAAACAAATTAGTTTGGGCGGCCAAGATTTTCTACTACTACACTTCTCTGCTTGTATTGTATCACCTTCCTTGAGATGCATATCTGAAAGATACATGATACTCTTTATTCATCTTTTCAAAGAATATATTTCTCAACCTACTTTTTCCTTGTAAATTGCGATCAAAATATATACATATTATATATATACACACACATATATATAACACACACACATATCTCCACTAACATGCGGCATATATAATTTCAAATAGCCCCTATCAACCTATCAGTATCAAATCGCTTACAAATTTGGCTAATGGAGATTCTTGGATGTAATGGGGGATATTCGGACATAAATTTATTATTGCTTTATTTTTTTTAAAAAATAATTTAAACTTTTGGATAAATAGACAAATTAATATGGATATTAGTGCAGGAGGTTCTTTCTTTTAGTCTTGGTCTTTAATATATCTTCTTTTTTTTTAACTATCAAATTAATATCGTACGATTTAATCCAGTCAACGAGGTTTCTTACAATGTGTCAAATATATATATATATATATATATCCATGAAAAGCCTATACCTACGGTTCATATATATATTATGTCTTCCAATAAATCTCTTTTTTTGTTGCTGATAATCTTTTTTTGTTGCTGATAATTTAAGTGTATTTTACACACGCATATACTTCACTACCAATATATATACATATATATAATACACCAAATGGTGTTCTTGAGATCTTCCAAATCGTCCTCCAACTTGATTAATAACATTTGGTTTCCACCAAGATTTCCACCGAACTACTATGATTTTAGTACTCTAGTTAATAGCTTCCCCATATGCAAACCAAATGCACTGATCATAAATCAAGGCTTTATTTGGCATATCCTAACAAATCAATGTATGCTTAATGTACTTATATAAAAATATCATGTAACTATCAAACGAGTGCTAAAGTGAGTAATTAAATCCGTCCTCTTTCTCAATGTTATTTTGACAATTCATCTATATCGTGATATTCTTAAATTTAAATAAATTATTAAAATACCATTAGAAAGGCAATAAATATGACAGAAAAATTAAGGACAACATTTCTGAATTATAAGATGGGGATGCCTTATATCATGGATTCACTCAACGCCTAATTTTATTTTTAACAAGGTGGTCTAAATAATTACGCGTGATTGTTTTGATTGGCACGTTGGAACAAAATAACAAAGTAATAGTAAATGGAAATTATGATAATTATTACATGGAAATAGTTGTGTAAAGCGTTATTCAAAATCAATGTAAGCTGACCCCCTTAATTCGTAGATTTTGGTGTGAAGTGCAACAGGGATGAGCTAGGAATCGCACTAAGCCACGACTTTAAAGCATAAGTTTATCTAACAATTGGCTTGTCCTTAAACGCACATTATCCCTTTCTCATTTAGAAACAAAATGACCTTTAAGAATATCGAGAAAGCATATATACATATATATATATATATATATAGAGAGAGAGAGAGAGAGAGAGAGAGAGAGAGAGAGAGTAGGTATATTGACATACAACTGCATTATAGATAGCCATTATTACACATCTCCAGGATACCAAGTTAGGCTTGATATTTCCTAAAGTAGTTTCTTTAGGGATAAGAGTTCACAATAAGTTGGATAACAATTACCAAGCTGAGAAAGCACAAGCAATCATACATGATTTACAACTTGTATATGTTTTGTTTTTTTGTTCTTTTTCTTTGCTTTTTTAGAGTTGTGGATAGCATGTAAAGGAAAAAGATAATCAATAATGCCAAAGTACAGAACTACTCCAAAAACTATTAGCTAGTGACTCTTCTCTTTCAGCAATTTAAGCTACAAAATAAATTGCCAACAAAAAAATTTACATACTGGAAAAAAAAAAAAAAAAAAAAAAAATCTGCTCTAGAAGCAGATATTAGTACCAAAATTGAAGATAAAGTTTCAAAAAATAGAAGTTATATTTGACAGTATACAAGTTATGCGCCAAATCCAATAAGGGGTGAAGTAGGAATGTAGGATTGAGCTTGGTTTCATCAATGTACCTGGGGGTGAACTATAGAAACAATTATCTTTCATAAAAATTGTTGTAAGTTATGTTGCTCACGCACATTCTTTAACAATTGTCCTACTAGTTACTAGTAAGACTGTTTTGAACCGTCGTATACGTACTAAAACAAGTCGGTTTTGTGAACTTTTAATTCTAATGTTATCGTAACAAAGATATATTATATTTAGAGAACCGTCGTATACGTACTAAAACAAGTCGGTTTTGTGAACTTTTAATTCTAATGTTATCGTAACAAAGATATATTATATTTAGAGAAACGTACGTTACCGGATGAGTACCCTAAATTTATTTTAAAGAATTTAAAAGTCGAATTTCTAGATTAAAAAAAGAAAAAGAGTGAAATTATTGGTAGAGTAGCCTTTTAGAGCCTCTCGCTTTCAATATAACAGGGATTAATGCCATTTTAGCCTATAAGTTTCTTGAAATGTGCTCAATTAGCTAAGGCTGATAACATTATAAAAAAGCAAGACTAGTCTTTGACAAATCAGACTTTGAAACACAAATATCCCAATCATATAACCAATTTACGCTTTTTTTATCTTTTCTTGCTCTAAATATATGCATGTTACCTAAAAGGGGTAGATAAACATCAAAACACTCGTGACAAATAATCTAACTAAAGCAAAAATAAATAAATTGAAGGCAAAATGAGAACCAATTAATAAGAAACGTTTTCCATTTTTATAGAACAATGATAAAAGTTCCCTAGTGGCCATGATTTCCCAATACAAAAAGCATCTAATCAAAGAGCCATAAATTGCAGGCTATATATACATAGGAATAGCTAAACAAACAGAATGTCACAAAAATGCTATGTCATTGCGCTTCAATGCCTAGCCATTTATTACAACCAAAGCAAATTTATTTAAACAAAAAAAACAAAAGGTAAATAAATTAAAATTTAAAAATAAATACAAATTTCATTGATACCATCCATGATCCACCCTTGAAAATGCAAGGGCCCAAAAAAAAAAAAGAAAAAAGAAAACACTAACTAGATTAAAAAAAAAAAAAAAAACTGAAGAAAATTACACTCAAGTAAAAAGGAAACTAAAGGGGTTGGTGGTAAAAAAAAAACCTGACTAGAGGTAGAGGGATAAGAATGAGAAGAAAAAAAGCAGTTATTATTATTTTTTTTTTACAGAATTTTGATTGGACCTGTTTCAACTGCTTGCTACTGTCCCACTCTTTCTCTCTCCTCTCTCTCACTTCCTCTCTCATCATTCACAAGCCCAAATGGCATCACATTCAGTGATCATCATAGGCAAGCATAGGGTTCTGTTCTGTACTGTTCTGGTCATCACATCAGACGATAACAGACCTATCTTCCGAGTTGGCTCTCGTCTTAACTCAGTTCAACCCAGCAGAGTCGACTCATCCGGACTCGGCGAGTTGCCACGCTGACGTGGCGATGAGTGGCCTCGTGTGCCAGCCTAGCATCAGACACCCGTCGTTTTCCTCCACTCTGTAATCGTCGCCGCCGGCGAAGAGTGCCAGCAGCATGCTAGCCTGCTTGAACGCGTTGGAACCGAGGTGGACCCGGTCGAACCCGGCCGATCCGAACCGGTCTCGCCACCGGTCCAGGTTCTCGTGCCTCTCGACCCGGTCCGCCCCCTCGCACGCCACCACGTTGCATATCTGCTTCCCTAGATACATCTCCGACATGATCAGATCATGGCTCGGCGGCGATATCTCCAGCGAATCGAACAGCGTCGAGTAGTAATGCAGAGCCTCCGTGAACCGGTCCAGGAACACCGGTCCGTTGTGGTTCGCTTCCTGTTCCACGATGGTGACGATCTGCGGCCTCATCGCTATGATCGAGGACAGAACCTTCTCAATCGCGCCGGGGCGGGCTAACAAGCGATGAAGCTCGAAGACGGAGTTGACGGCGACGGTCTCGACCTCCGGCGGCCGGAGATCGAGCTTCGAAGGTTCTAGATCCGCCAGGCTATTGGCCACGAATCCGCGAAATTCGAACTCGACTCCTATTGTCTCCGCCAACTGAGTGAGCTTCCAACCGACTTGCTGCAACGCGTCGGTGTTGTCCGATTGCGGAGGTCCGATTCCGGTGAGCCTGAAAGCCGGCGGTCCGCCAGGTCTTATTGCCAGGGCTTGTATCAGCGCCGGCCATTGCATCCCCTGTTTGAGGCCGAAATCGATGACGTGAACTCGATTCGCCGTCGCGAAGGCCTCGAGGATCGCCTGATTGGCGGTGAAGTGAGCGAATTTGAGGTACGGGCACGTCTCGTAGAAGTGCATCTGGAGAACATCGGCGTAGGAAGAATCCAGGAGCTCCTGAGGGTAGATTCCGTAGATTCGACGCGCCAGGGCTTCGGCGAAGTAGGTCGCGACCTTCCTCATCGCACCGGCCTGCGACGCTGCGAGCAGTCCGACGTGCTTCACCAGCGTGTCGGCGAGCTTCAGATTGTCCTGCTGCACGGCCTCCGCGCAGGCCATGAGAGTGTGGACGAGTCGGACTCCGGCCTCCTGTGAGTCGACCAGGACGACGGCCCGAGTCGACTCGGAAACATCGGTCTTCAAAGGAGGGGAAGAAGAAGGCTCGATTGAAGCCGTCACCGCCGCCGTAGTCGTCGTCGTTGTCGTTGTCTTCAATCGCTTCGGAGCGTTTTGCTCTTCTTCTCTTGGCGGTGGCGGTGGGAAAGCGGCGACGCCGGGGATGGCTCGGAGGTCGTACTCGGAATCGTCATGGAAAACGACATGAGACTGGTTGCCGTTGCTGTTCGGAATCTGGGTATTGGAGAGGAGAGTGTTGCCGTCGATTTCGGGGTTGAGTTCGGAAAGCATAGACTGGACCCAACCGGAGAGATCTGAAGGATTATAGTGGACCGTGTCGGAGAGCTGTGAGATTCCGTCTTCCTGAGCCGAGCCCAGCACCATCTCCAGCTTCTCTAGCTTCTGGGCCACCTCCGCCATGTCCGACGACCGGACCTTGTAGCCCAAAACAGCCAGCAGCTCGTCCATTCCTGCGGCTTCCTGCTCTTCTTCAGCCCACATCTTTGCCTTCCCGTTCGAGAAACCAGAACATTCACCTTTCGCAGTAGTAGCTCCAATACTACTGTTGTTGCCAGCTCCATAGCCAGCTGAGCTATCTAGGTGATCCCTCTTCATTTTTCTCTGATTCATTTGAAAAAAAATAATAATAATTATTATTATTATAACTAAAATGAAGAAAACCCACTAGAAAAATTTTCTTTCTAATCAAATGGGTATTTTCGATTTTAATCTCTCTCTCTTTTTTTATTTTTTATTTTCTCGTCTTGGTTTTTTCGAAAGAACGATGAGGAGAGGGAGTGAAAGGTTGAATGGAGGAAGGGGGAACAGGAGGGGGTTGCGCAAATGGAAGAGATAAGGAACAAATGGGGGCCATAATAATGGGGATTTTTTTTTTCCCCAATATTTTTTTTTATTGAAAAAAAAAACTATTTTTGGGATTCTGCGTACTAATATTATTTTTTATTTTTAAAAAATAATTTTGCTTAGTGAAATTTTTCGGAATTTGTGTGCGTATAAAAATTAGGCCCGGCTTGTACTTAAATGCATCAAAAAGCCGTGGCAGCACCGCCATACCAAAAATATAAATAAATATATATTTATTTATTTTATTTTAAATTATAATTTTTTGGACAAAGAGATGTGAATTTTTGTTTGAAGAAATGATAGTGATAATTAGAGTGGTAATTTAAAGGTGGGAAAACTGGGAAATGGCACCATGGGGCGTCAAAAACCTGGTGGTCGTACACTTCTTTCCCTTGCGGTGTCTGGACTCCGGGCCTCCCCTACACCTCACCCCAAAACTCACTGGGGTCCACTTGCATTCCAGATTTGTTCACACCCAAATCCCAACCCATTCTCACTCTTCACTTTACTCCGCGCGTCTTTTCACTCTCTCTTTCCTTTTATTTTTTTTTCTTTAAATTTGTCGATTTTTTTATTAAAGAATATAATTTTCAAGTTCTAATCGTGTACTTTGTTTGAACAGCGTTGGAAAATAAGTGGTAAAATCTTATTTAAATATTTTATTGATAGAGTTTATTTTTAAATTATTAAAATATAATCAAATGGTCAATATATTATTTATATATAATAATTATAATACATCTTATATCATATTAGTATAAAATAAAAAATTTAAAAATAATATATAAAAAAATAAATTAAAAAGAAATTGATAAAACACTTATTCCCTCCCTGACCGTCGGTGACACTCCATAGCCGACGACCCCTCACCAAAGAGCCAAGACCCCCCGACGTCGACGGACTTTGGTTGCGTCTAGGGGGGGTCGACGTCTGGGGAGGGGGACTCCTCGGTGTCTTCGTCGAAGTCAAGGGGGCCACCGGTTGACTAGTTCAAAAACTAGTTTTTTATTATTTTTATTTTTATATATAATATTATGGATTAATGTGCATTACAGTTATCATATACAAGTAACATTTCAACCGTTTGATTAAATCGGGACAGTTTAAAAATGAATTCTATCGATAGAATATATAAAAAGAATTTTACCACTGTAGAAAAATAATTAGAAACAGGATTTTTAACGTTTTTTATTTGTGATTTTACTTTCAAAGGGAACTTTTCAGAAGCATTTGATGAGCGACATCTCCAAAATAATTTAAGAAAACACGCCTTCGTGCTTGAAGATTTTTTACGAAACACAAGCCTTGCTTCATTTTATTTTTCTTTATGAGAAATGGGCTGGTTTTTGTCTTCTGATCTGGTATATTCTATTTGACAAAGTAAATAAGAATATTATCTAATCATTATTATTACTTTTGAACTTCATATTTATCTCTTAATTTACTACTTCCTTACCAATCAGGTTCGAACCCGTTGATTATTATGACAAATAATTTGTTTTTCCTAAAAAAGAGGAAATCTAGAGGATACAAAGATGATAAAAGTTAACAAAAAAAAAAAAAGACTAATAACTATATGTTTAACTAGCTCATCAAAAAAAATAAAAATAAAAAACCTAGCTCATTAACATATTGCTTCATTTATATATTTCTTATCTCAAGCAGTCCATCCTAACTTAAAATATACTATAAAAATATATAATGTTTAGGAACCACTTCTGCATTTGCAGTGAATTTCCTTTCTCATTTATACAAATTAATTTAATAATAACAGTTCACTGGACTTCCAGTGAATCCTAGGCGTATGTGCTTAATTAAGGAATTTTTAACTCAAACTTGACTCATTAATTCTATTTGCTAAGCCTTTTTTTTTTTTTTTTAAGAATACTATTTGCTAAGCTTTTGACACATTAAGAATCAACACTTTTAGACGACTTACAAAAAAGATAAATGAATAAATAAATAAATAAATGAGTAATTGGTTTAGATAGTCCCTATACTATTACAAAGGTAATGGTTTGCTCGCCATTCTTTTTTTTTCCCCCTTAGATGACCCTAAACTCTAATTTTTAGCTGTTATGGTCATTTCCGTCAAAATCCGTTAATTTCTAATAGAATGAGAGGGTATTTTAATAATTTACTAATAATTAATTTAAAAAAATTAATCTCTCTTTCTCTCCCTCCCTCCCTCTTCGATCTCTCTCTCTCCTCAAAACCAAAGCAACCCCACCTCCCTCCTCGATCTCTCTCTATCTCCTCAAAACTAAAGCAACCCAAATTTGGGGCCAAGATTCGAGGGCTAGGCAAGCTCGGAGGCGGGGAGAGAAAACCAGATCAGAGTGCTTGGGCGGTGGTGGGGTGGGGGGGGGGGGGGGCTCGACGATGACGAAGACGGATGGGGAGCAACTCCGATCTAGGTTCCAATAAGGGGTTGGGGGCTCGTGACGAACTGGGGCAGGAGGGGGGCCAGAACGAGAGAGAGATAGAGAGAGATGAGGGGGAGCGAATGGCGGCGGGAGGGGGGGTGTGGGAGCCAGAGCTAGAGAGTGTGAGAGAGAGAGGGGGGAGGGTGAGCGATGATAGGGTATTTTAGTAATTTTATTATAAAAATAATCATTTAGATAAGATTTTATTAAAAATTTAACGGATTTTGACAGAAAAGACCATAACAGCCAAAACATAAGAGTTTAAGGTTATCTCGATTAAAAAAAAACAATAACCTAACCGGTACTTTTGTAAGAATTAAGGGACTATTTAAGCTAATTGCTATAAATAAATTTCAAGTCTACCTTATAAAATATCTACGGCACGTGTGATACACCTGCCATCTGTCGCGTGAGAAGGACAACTCTCTCTCATATACGACCCACATGAGGGAGGCTCAGCAAAAAAAAACCCACATGAGGGAGGGCATCAAAAGGGAGTCAACTTTAGCTTTCACGCGCCAACGTCACAAGTGCCAACCAACAACCAATGAGAACGAGATTAGTGTCCTTTTTCTAACACGCGGTTCCCTTTCCGCAGCGCGTTTACGTCACGATCCGGACTTTAAAAATTCCGGTGTAACTGTACCTAGTACACAATGTTTTTAGGGGTGGGGCCCGCAATGAGGAAGTTGATTCAGACGTCAACATCGATTTCTGGACCATCAAACACCAGCGGGTGGGACCCAAAAACTGAAAACTAAAAACAATAACAATAATAATAAAATGGGAGGATATGTTAACAAATAAAATAAAAAAGAAGAGAAAAATAGGAATAAAGATACCAACAGTTGGCGTGAGAGTTTTTTTAACCGCGTTACTTGAAACGGATAATATTGATCGGAAATTTTTGTCCCCTTTGATATTGTTTTCAAAACATTTTATAAAGAATCTCAAAATTTATAAGTTGTTTTGAAATAATGTTTGTTTGCACAAAAATATAAAATGAAATGAAAACAAAAAATTATTTTAATTTTTATTAAAAAATTTTAAAAAAAAATGTAGTTGTTTTCCTATTTTCATTTTCCTTTTTTAATATTTACACATTCAATAAATATTTTCAGAAACATATTAAAACGTAATTTTATTTTTTTGTACTCAAATTAATTTCTCTATAAATGCAATCATATACAATTTCAAAATATATCAAACAATCATTTTCAAACCATTCTTATTTTTATTTCATTTTCAAAATAAAATCATTCTCAAAATACTCACAAATAAACACTTTGTTTTCAAAAACTATATATATTATGCCTTTATTTGATATTTTAGCCTAAGTCTAATAAATTGTATTTTTTTAATTAAATTTCAATTTTATTTAAGTTATAAAAATTATAATTAATTTGTTAAAATTTAATTAATTATATCTTAAAATTTTTAACCAAAAAAACACTCGTAATGAATCTCTCAAAAATAAATTACTCAATTTAGTGTTTTTTCTTTTTAGAAATTTTTTTTTTTTAATTTGAGAAAATATTTTGGTGTGGGGGAGTGGAAAAGATGAGTAGGTGACGTTGAAAGCAGGGAGAAGCCGCACTGACACCTCTCGCTCAGATTGGTCCATCGCCATGTGATTTCGCCACGTTTACTTAGATTCCCTCTCTGTGGGTGGTCCCCACCACCTTTCTCCATCTTCTCTCCTGGGTAATGTACAAGTATTCTCTCTTTCACAAAACAAAATTTAAGCTTACATTCGGTTAAAAATAAAAATTTTAAATAAAAATTAATTATTTTTAAAAATTAATTATAAATTTTATTAATTTAAAAAAATAAAATAAAAACTGAGATAAATAAATATAATTTAATTAAAATGAAACTTAAAAGTCAAAGAAAAAATTGTGAATTTTTTCTTTTTCTTTTTCTTTTTCAACTTGGTAGTGATTTTTTTGGATCAGTCACAAAAGTCCCCTAATTAGTGAGTTAGGCACTTCAACTCTCGTCATCACAATTAGTGATTTGTTATTTGCTCACTATATCACTTTTTATTGTGTAAATTTATGGTATGCTTAATATTTTAACTTAGAGTTTCATATAATTTATGTTTTATTAACTATTTTTAGAGTTTCTAAAAGTTTCATTTAAAAATTTAGTGTTTTAGGATTAATTTTCAAATTTTACATCAATTTACACTGATATTAAAGTACCAATATTTTCACAAATATCGATATATCTAGTAGGGATGTTCACTAAATCCTTCAATCCTTCCGATTCAATCTAATCCATTAAACTGGACTTGATTGAGAAACTAACGAATTGATAATGAATTTAGGTTCTCTCAATACGAATGTTAAAAATTGGATGTCGGATTGAAAATCTCGATGTTCGTAAATCTTCGAACCCAAACCATCTGAATATATATAATGTTATTGGTGAGTGATGAACACTTTGTATTGAGTTTATAATTAATAGTTGTTTGTCGTAATGGACTGTCATGATACAATTTGGTTTATTATTCAAACTGAATTTGATTGTGTGGTGATGAATTGTATTTTATTGAATTATTTTAAGCTTTAGTCGGTTTAATTTTTATTTTATAAGCTACGGTTTGAATCCATGAATGTAATCCATGAAATTTGATATTTATGGACTACATTAAACTAGATTGGGATTGGGGGTTGTGAAAAACATTTAAATAAGGAAATATTTGAGAAAAAAAATCTAAATAATAAATTAATATAAGAAAGCATCAAGGAAAAGAACACGCATTCAGTTAAAGCAAATAAGGCAAGTGTATTCAAAGGGGGATAGTTTATAGAAAAGGAACCGATTAGTAGAATGGAGAACTTTTCAATTAGGGTTGATACAATATTAAAGTAAGGTTAAACTTATTAATGTTTTTTTTTTCTTTGCTTGTTGATTTTGGTTTTCCTAAAATTAAAAAAAAAAAATCTGAAATGTCAGTAAACCAATTGCGTTTATGATTTCTTGTTGAAAAAAAAAAAAAAAAAACAAGATTCAATCTAGACATAGATTATAGACTGAGAAGTTATATATGGAAAATAAATAGGAATATATTGGTTTTTCCAACATTTACAACCATCATATCAGGTTTAATTTCATTAAGGGATTTGACTGGCGTTTCAAGTTCATGAAGTGCCAATTTGAAAAATTAAAGAAAGAAAAAAGGTTGATAAAGGCTTCAAGCTAATCTAGCTATCACTTGACATTAAAAAGAATTCGATGCAACTCCCGGAATTCGAACCTACTTTTTTTTTTTCAATAGGAAAAATATGCACCTACTTGTGTGAAGACAATAAGTTTGTTGTCTTAGTGTTTTACGGAAAATTAAAATCTTGTATATAGCTATCTTTGTTTAAGAATTTTACATTTATTTGTCTTTATTTTTTATTTATGAAATCTCTAGAATTTAGAAGATTTGATAGTCTTGAATAACTTATTTAATTACATAATTATAATATGTATTGATATGAAACTCTATTTATAGTGCATCACCAGTCGAAATACGTTAAATCTTTGTTTTTTCTTCCTTCTTTTATTTTTGTCTTCAATATTTTATAACTATTATTCATATGTAAGGAAGTGGCTGCATCAGCTTGTATTTTTTTTTATTTAAACTAAAAAAAAAAAACTATTCTAATATTTTAACTTGTAATCTTTTGCACCCTAAACTTATTTGTCGCACTGCATTGTGCATACCCTTTGGTACAACCATAGAGATATCATCCCACGTAAAAGTCTAGTAGCTCGGCCCTACGTTTGAATTGTCTGCATGCATCTCACAATCTTGTAGTTTCCTTGCCCTTTCTATCTCAAGAACAACATATAGTTCTACACTTCCATCCAAAATATATATATATATATATATATATAACAGTTTTAAGGTTATAATATATATTGTTTTGGTAGAATTTAGGTTATAATATTGTACGCATTATTGACTTTTGGTTGTAATCATAATGGTCACTAACATCTTATCAAAAACTGAATTCTTCTGTTAAATGAACTAGAGAGAGACTATAATAATGAATCTTAATACATTTTAATCATAGACTAGTACCTTTTAATAATGATTCAATTCCATACAATGCTATATCAATTTTAAAAATGTTAAAGGAAAGAGAAAATGCAATTCTAAAGGACTCTAAAATAAGACACAAAAACAATCCCTTAAATGTAAAAAAGAAGGGCAAAAAAAAAAAAAAAATCATAAAAGCCATATTTTGATTTTATAGGCTAGAGCAGGCTAAACTTACGATTTATAGGTAATACGGATATGCCTCATTAAAACCCTCTTACATAACCCCTTAAAAAAATCACTAGACAACACAAAGGAAAAACACTAGAAGTGAAAATGGGTTTAAATTTACTCACAAAATTAGCTAATTTGTAAATCTAGTATATCTGGAAAGACCCTTCATGTCTCTAACAATAAAAGAGTGATAGGAATCCGAAGATGAGAACCACAAAAAAATAGAATCGCTTCTAACTATTTCATTTGTCCTTTTGTTTTCTTGAGCTCATCAACCTCATAATAAAGTGCAATTATATACATCAATAGTGAAGTCACTCTATTGTGGGTAGGATACGTACCCCACTCAATTTTTTAGATTTAGATTTTTGTCCCTTACAATTTTTAAAACTTCAAATTTTAACCCCATATAACAAGAAAAATATTATTTGCATCCATACTCAAATATTAAAATATGTTGTTGTGCCCTTATTTTACAAGAAATTTTATAATTATGCCTTCATTCAATAATTTTATTTTGGGAAGCCTTCATTTTTGAACAGTGCTTTCATTAAAAATTTTTTAAAAAAAAATTTGACTTCGTCACTTATGTTATCACCCCACAACCTAGCTAGTTTATCAAATTTTTGACAAGCTTAGTTGTTTTGTTATCTTCAAACTATAATAAAAAATTGTAGGGCTAAAGTAAAAAAATTTGACAAGCTTAGTTGTTTTGTTATCTTCAAACTGTAATACAAAATTGTAGGGCTAAAGTAACTAAACGTTTAGCAATTTGCACGTAATTAGATAAAGTTATTGTCTATCACACAACATATCGTCTAAAATAATTTAACAAACAAATTGGTGCATTATAATTTAAAATACTTTGTTCATATTACACATGTAATATTTAAGCAAAACACTAGGTAGATCACAATTTCTTGGCGAAAGAAAAACGTGAAAGTAGAGCAAAGTCAGTTGATATATGTACAAGTATATAATATACATATATATATATATGGAGATGCATATAAAGCTGATCAAAAGCACGTGCATTATGAGATAATATTATTAAAAAAAGAAAAAAAGAAAAAAGATATTCAGCTGTAGACCAGACATGGAATCAAAACTCGATCAGATTCTAGGATTATGCAACTGCGTTGAAAAAGCCTAATCACACCCCAAATGAGTTAATTAATTAATTAGTAAAGTAACACAAGTAGGTGTACTTTGTCTCCCTTGCATGGGGCCTTTTATATTAGTAGTGTACAATGTACCCTTGATTTAATAATTAAGAAAAATTTTCAAACACTCTCTTTTGCACCAAGTTTGGTAAGACATGGACGAAGAAAAAAAAAGAAAAAAGAAAAGGATTATGTACACATAAAGTATGTCGAGTGTGACTAAAGAGAGAGATAGTATGATGTCGGGATCTATTCAAAAATAGGCTTTTTTTTTTTTTTTTTACAGGTATTGCATGAATTTTTAGAATTTGATAATTTATTTTGAAACTTTTTTTCTTGACAATCAACTCCTTGAGCTGATAAATTTTGGCATTGTCAGTCCTTTTGCTCGTGTTTGTTAAAATTTAGGCTTTTTTTTTTTTTTGCACGTGATAGTCTAAAAAGAGTATGGTTGATCAGTTTTACTTAAATTTTAATATAAATTTATTTGAAAGCTTGATTCTAATTCAATTAGAACATACATTTGAACCTAAAATTTAGAATGAATTTGTATTGAAATTAGTAAAAAAAAAAAGGACCAGCAATACCTTTCTTAGACTATCACATGTAAAAAAAACTTTCAATTTTAATTGACGTGAGCAAAAAGAACTAATGGGACCAAAAATTACAAATTTAGGAGTACAATTTATAAATTAAATTGCTAAATATGAGAAATACAAGGGCTGTACGTACAAAATAACCATAGAATATAGTACGAAGGAAACAAATAAATTTGCTTGTGTCATCGGTCCCTTATCTTATATTAGTAGTGTAGCACTTAATTTCTTTTTCTTTTTTTTTTTTTTTAAGAGAATTTTACAGCATCATAGTGCTCTTCTTTATATCTTTAGATCTACATTTTTTTCAAAGTAGTTCTACATTTAAAATTGTCAGTTTTACTTTTTTTTTTTAATAATTTGAGGCGACTTTGTTTAGATCTAATATTGAAGAAAATGCACTGCTTGCGGAGCATCCTATCGTGCTCTCTTTCTCTCTCTCATAATATACCCCGATAATTCTAAGATAGTATAATCTCATGATATATCATTTATGAATTTCTCTCTAAGTGAGTTTTCTACATATCCAAACTATCACGGACTTACATATAAATCCTTAACCTTAGCGTTTATAGTCCGTTAATTGGTCATGTTTTCTGTATATAATTATACATACATAGTAGAGAGGAACATAGTGAAATCTATAGAACTGAGAAGTCCAACAAGAGAGAGATAAACGTAATTGTTGTCACAATTGCTTGCCATTAGACCTTATAACCAATCACAAATTTACACAGTATTAGCTCGTAAATTAATAATGACACGAGGACCCATTCAATTTTTGTATCGGTAAGTGGATGACTTTTGTGTGCCTAAAAGAATATCTTTTAAAAAAACAAGAAAAGAAAAAGAAAAAAAAAACAAAAAAAAAAAAGAATGTCAAATCCCTCTCAATTCATTCCCCCCCTTTTTTTTTCGGTGATAGAATCTATCTCCATTCTTCTTCCTTGTACTTGGTTTATCAAATAATTTTTAGGCACTTACCCCATATTTCTTGGATATTTTTCTTTTTGTTATTTATCATTACCATTATAATTGTTGAGTTTTGTTTATTTATTTTCATATTTGGACTTATGGGTGGGGAGTGGAGGCTTCTCAAAATGCAACCAAACGCAAATGTCCGTAAACACTACAAATTCCTTTTTCTTGCGAGCTCAATAAATTTTTTTTCCTTGTCTTTTTTGCTATCACTTTGCTATATTGAATATAGCTACGGTTAGTAATTGTGTATATAATTTAACATTAATTTTACACATGATTTATCAAAAAATATATAGTTAGAATTCTCTATCGCTAATTCCTAAAAAAAAAAAAAAAAAAAAAAAATTGTCATGATCATATTTCTACATGGCATCTATTTTTTGAGAATTTTAAAACCGATGGAAACTTTTCAACCCTTAAAATCATGTGGAAAAGAGAATATACCCAGCGCACTTTATACCCCTCTCCAAATAAAAACTATAAAAACACACAATCTAAAGAGATATTAAGATACAAGCTCTCTATCATTAAAGTCAGATAAGATTGTTAATTATTCATAAAATTTAAATCATAAATTTATTGTTTTACAGGATTAGATATTATTAAAAGATTTTTTCAATAACATCGTTTCACTTATTTTGTAAACATCATTAAATATAAATCAGACGATTGAAGTCAAATTATCTTTATAATAAAGCACCCAAGTGATAAAATCATTCCATATTAATTAGGTCTCTCTTAATTTCTTGGTTTTGCCGACATGACTAGCTATAGTTACATCCATTATATGTTTGAACCTAAGCCACACAAAATAATATGTATTTCTTTTATAATACTTGTCGGTCAAAGTCATATAATTGATTTCCTGAATTATGACTTTTTCTTAATTGGCTTTGAGGTCACTGAAGAAAAAGGAAATCGTTAAGTTAGTTTCCTTTCTAGAAAGCCTGTGTGTTAAGATGCTCAATCTAATCCTCCTATAGCCAGATAAAATTAAAGATGCTGAATCTGTCTCTTTCACTAATCTGGTCATGACAAAGAATTTTGAGGAAATTAGAATCTTCCTCCTTTCTTTTCTAAAAATATTTTTCAATTTATGTGCGGCTTATAATGCTTAGGAGATGCGAATCTAATTAATGTAATAGATTCCTGTAGTAAATGATTGGTGGCTCATGTCGATCACATACGTAAAAAAGGTCAAGTTTTTTTTTAGTATAAAAAATATCAAATATTTTAGGAAAGAAAGAGGTAAATAACTTTTTTTTTTCAAAACTTGCATAAATAAATAACAGAGTTTAAAATATTTTAGGTAAATATAATATTTATGGTAAATAATTTAGTTAAGAAACATATATACCGGAAGTTTACCTTATGAATTCTTTACGTATATATTTATTTATTATTATTATGTTAGTTACCTCAAAATTATAAACATGTAAAAATTTCTTTCAATATAGTTATGAAACATGAAAGTTATGTGGTTACAGGTATAATCTAACAATAATATTGCACCTAATTTTATTTAAATGTGTAGAGTTTTAAAAAAATTATAATAAAAAGGTTAATAGTAATAATAACAGGTGATTTTTCAGCTAAATTTTTTTGATTATTTAATAAAATTCCCCAAAAAGTCTGCCATTTTCGCAAAATACCCCAAACGAATTTACGTCCAAGAAAGCAATCAAGGGCACCTACGCTCATGAGCTGGATTTGCTACAATGTTAACCAGAAATTCAAATATCGGCTCCAAATATTTTGCGATGTCCAAATACTAGTTGGTGGGTCATATATATAGCATCATATCTAATTAACCATGAAGTGATGTAAGAGAAAGAAAAACAATATTAAATATGTATGACAACACATGAAATTGAACACATATAAGAAATATGATCCAATTTAATTAAAGAAATTAGTTTTTTAAGTTAATTAACGAAATTTCCTTAAAAAAAGTTAATTAATAAAATAATTGAGGTGGTCCATTTTTGCTAATCTTTCAATAAATGTCAAAACTTTTATTTTAAAGGAAAATTAATGATTGGTACCTTAAAATGACTGATGTGATGGTCAATCAGAGATAATTAATCTCTGATTGACCACTTAATCATATTTAATCAATGATTAATTGTTAAGTCACTCTTTAACTGCTTACCAAGTGTTTAATCACTAACATTTGAAAAAAAAAAAAAAAGTCATTTAGGAGTTATTTAAAACAAAGCTTAAAAAATATCATTTTCTATGTATCCCTTTTATGTCATACTTATTTTACGTTCAATTAAATTGTATTTCTTTTTTCCTTTTCTCGTTTCATCTCCATCTTAAACTCCAGCAATATGTTCTACTAGAGAGGAAGTCCTCTCTAACGGATCTCTCTATAGGATTTTTCTATTTATTTTCAGCTTCTTATGTTTTCGTATATTTAAATTAATATATGCATTATTCCTTAGATCTCGTTCTATATTTTTGATGGGTTTGTTCTACACAAATATATATCTAGTTGTGATTTTCTATTTTGGTTTCATGAGTTTTCGTCCGATCTCTTGTCAAATTTATGACATTGAAGTGTCATATCTGAAAGATTTTAGGTGGACGAAGAGTGATACCAACAATGGATTTATTCGCATAATAATCAGAAGAACCTAGATTGGAAACAGAGGGCATTTTGAAAGAGCTGAAAATTTATCTCTTATGAAGCTCCAATTTGTCTCCCTTGTTAAGTTTTATGCAATAATTGCACGCCAATTGGAAATATACACATCGAAAAAATCCTATCCGTTGTTTGATCGAATCAATGTCTTAAGTTTTATTTATTTTAATGAACCATTTACTATAAAAAGTGTTAGGGATACCAACTCTAATTCCAACTTTTAAATAACAAAATATATGGTATATAAATTGTCATTATTTTGTTAATAGGTGATTAAATAATTGTCACATTAATCGATTATATTTACTAATAAAAAAATAACAATTCACTGTCATATGAGTTGGTATGTACTCAAAAATTGGAATAATAATTGATGTCCCTAGCACTATTTTTTATTATATCAACTTTGGTATTTTTTTTTAAGATTCTATAGTTTTAATGTTTATATCTAACAAAAGATCTATAATTTTTGTGTTTTTTTTGTCATTTAGAAAAAAATATCATTTTTAATTTTATGTATTAAAAAAAAGTACATGCCATACGTACGTAGAAAAAGTCATTTTTACTACTATTTTGCACAATTCTTCGTCAGATTTTCATGTGTATGACTTCCATTCAACTCATTGAAGTTATCCATTCATTCTCCTTCTTCCAAAATCTCTTTTTTTATATATACGAACTTTTTTTTTTGTGGGCTAAAGATAAAGGAATATTATTACTTCAAGTTTTCACATTGATTTTAAATTTCCTTTTCTGATTTATTTATTTATTTTTTATATAGAGTTTATAACTCCCACTTATTCTAAAAATTACTCATAAATTGTGAACCCGATAGCTCATATCCAAAACCCTCCATTCCATCGTTGTAACCCGACGAACGGACAATTATTTTTCCTTACATTCTCTCTTTAATATGATCATATATTCGTAATTTATACAACACGTTAGCCCATCACTTTCAAGGATACCATCAATACAGAAAATTGAACATTTATATACATAAGAAATATAAATCAGTAACATCAATTCTAAAATTTCTAAAAACTTAAAAAATAAATATAAATACACATCAAGTCTAAATTGATCATCAAGATATATAAACAATTCCAGCTTGTCTTCACCTTCAAATGTATCAATATACATGGTTGTCCACTTCACATGCGTTTCATTTGTCATTGCCCCCTAAACAAGTTTTCTATATGTAATTAACATTTTTATATTTCATTTTTTTAATTTCTAAACATAAATTTTCATTTAAATAAGACCAAGTCGTTATAAAGATTCCCTAATTGCAAATTACTCCCATCGGATGGGTGTGTCAAATTGTCTCATTATGTAAACGGCACGATTAATTAATATATAAGCGCCTCTAATCTCACTGCACATAGCATTATTGTATTTAATATTACTTATAGTTTAAATCTTAATTTTTCTTAATTTCTAACACGGCCATTTAGAAATATATACTGCATATATGCTTATAGATTATTGATTCTCGAGCATTTGTGCCGGCAATAAGCGTTACAAACCATGTACATTGCTACCAAAATAATATTTTAAGAGCTAGCTAGTGCAACTAGTAACACATTCTTATGTTAGCTCTTTGTTTGTTTGTTTATTTATTTTTTTTCTTATGGTTAATTAAGCTTAACAACTTGTTCCCTAACCAATGAATATTATAAGTTTAACATGTGATGAATATTATATAAATTTCCACCAATAACAACTTGTTCCCTAGCCAATGAATGTTATAAGTTTAATTTGTAATGAATACTACATTAATTTTCAGCAATAATTCAGATAATGAAAATAATTATAGAATAGACCCGTTAAGAAAATTATTAATTTAAATTTTATTAAAAAAATATATAAAGGACGAGTCAATTGGTCACTCTGAGTCATGATCAGCAACCATCTATAACAACAAATTATTAATGTATGAAAAGCCAACCAACAAATTATTATTATTATTACTTATAAAAAAAAGTTTATTATTACTAATTCACCAGAATAAATTATTATTTTATTATAAATATTAAATATTTTGTGATCTGTAGAAAGTATGTGGAAGTGCTTCTGACCTGAAAAGAGATAAAAAAATTCATTGAAAAACAGGACAACGAGATATTTGAAAAGTACTAAAAGTTTTTTTTTTTTTTTTTGCCGAAAAAGTACTTCAGTTTCGATATCTACAAGTACTCAGTTTTAATAATATTTAATATGGTAAGAACAGACTTTGATCAGTTTTGAAAATTGAGAAACAGCAGTCACGTACCCCCTCCTGTACTAACATTAGAGTGCATATATTGGATAACGTGTTGTTCCACATGTACATAAATCACAAATTATACTGAATTTCCAAACTACCAATTTTATCAGTAATTAATTTATTTACCAAAAATTTTTTTTGAAGCCCCTACGCTACCAAGATGATAGAGGCCTTGTTAAAATCTTACACGAAAAAAATTCACAAGAAAAAACTACAGAGCAAGAATAAAGAGTGCATGACTATTTTTTATTTTTTTTGGCCAATTATGAAAGTGAAAAAAGGAAGGCCAAGTCTCTTGCAAGAATTTCTTGTAGAAATTGTATGGAGATGGACCATTTTCAAGGTGGTCTCCTACTCGAGTATCTTTTCACACTCTATAATTCTCTTAATCTTACGTATGCATCATATACCACTATTCATTTTCAATCTAGATTTGTTTCTAGTTTTTGATAAAAAGAAATGAAAATTGAAATCGTCATCATAAATAACTCAGCTTTGAAGGTAAACTTGACTCCCAAATGAGCGCTAAAACAACCTGTTACACATTTCTGTAATTAAAAAAAAAAAAAAATTACCCTGCAATCGGATAGACCTGACCATCCAAGTGAAGAACTGTCCGAATCGAAATTGACCCAAACTACTCGAGGTGGATGCTAATTAACAAGCAAAACTCTCATGGTGTTCCTGTAAGTTTGATTTTTTGGAGAGATGTTGAGGTGATCATAAATGGGATTATCTATGCTTCCGAGCTCAAAATTATCGGTATGTTTAGAATAGCCTTAATTCAAGTTATATAACAATTGTGTCAAAACCTAAATCCTGGAAAAATTCTTACCACTTAACGAGAAGAAAAATACGACTAACAAGCTTATTATGTACCTAAAATAAATAAATAGAGAGAGAGAGAGAGAGAGAGAGAGAAGTTGAACTATTTTTGTATTTTGTTTAACATAAAATATCTAGTTATTACGGGTGGCAATCATATTACTGAGGTTGTAAACTAGTTTAAAATCGACATGTATGCAAATTATTAAAATATAAGGTCCAAAAGTTACACATAAATTTGTTATTGGATAAAAAAGGTGCAGTGATGATAATATCATAATCTATGCGCTATATATATATATTATTTTTTTCAAACTGAGAAAACTACAGTCGTTAGCACTTAGAGCCAATGGTAAATATATATAGATATCTTTCCCGATAATTCATCCTTTAATTCTTGTCGGGGAACATTGACATCTAGACACACACACACACACACACAAACACATATATATATATATAAGGCACTCAATTGAATATTTCTCAATAAACTTCTTACACCAAATGTTCTTATACTCTTAAAGGAAAAAAAAAAAAAGATAGGAACTACAAAAAACTTAGTGTCCATTTGAATTATTAGTTGTAATTAAAATTTTTAAGTTGGAGTTTGTTAACTTTTTAAAAACTAGTTATAATTTTTGTTAACTTTTTAGAAAAAGACAAAAATCCAGCAAAAAAAAAAATATATTTTAGTTAAAACAAAACCTTATTAAAAGAAAACTTCCGTATCACTCTAAATAGTAGAAAACTGTAATTAAAAATGTGCTTGTTTTTCACTAAACATCACTTACAGTAGAGAAATAAATTGTAGAGAGAAAACGACGTAACCTAGATAATTATGAAAAATTAAAATTGAGACCTTATCAAGAAAAACAAGTGACTTTATCATACACGACGTTCAAATGACGGGTGGTGGTGACTTGGGGTCGGGCCAAAAGGACAATCAACAACATAATCTTTCTCCCATGTGCACTATGTTTCCCAATACATTCTTGCAGTACAAACATGACCTGAAACCTGGCAAATCAGTCTTTCCCATATCTAAAATATATGATCTTGGGGGCCCAATTAGGAGGATTGCATATCATGCTACTCTTCTTTAGGCAGCTTTGTCCCTCACAAGAGTTGCAACAATTAAGGGAGGTTATTGGGGGGTGGGGTTGGCCCTTCTAAAAGGGCAATTTAGGGGGGTGACTATACCAAACCAAAACACTCACATGCCACTCCCATGTGAACTTGGGGACATTGGGAGGTCCCAAAGTAGTAGTCATGGACCTTTAATTAAAGGGCAATGCTTGTAGGACATGAAGGAAAAATAACCCTTTAAAAATATGCATTTTTACTCCCCCCCCTCTAGTTTAAAGGAAAATTTGTTCCAAATTCTTGCTCATGAATGGAGGGTGTGCATTGGGAGGAAAAATGAAAAAGAAAAAAAGAAAAATTCCACATATATCACAATTTTAATCGCGGGTTTCCATCAATTGAGAGCTTTTGTTTTTGTTTTTGTTTTCTGTTTTAAAATCCCTCAATTATTCTACCATAAAAGGGTCATGTGGTCCTCATGAATGTAAAACTCGAGCGAAATGGTAAATGTAAGTGGAGTATAAGGGAAATTGTTACTCGGATTTCGTCTAAACCCTAAAATGCCGTCGAGGTTGTCAATGTTGCTTTAGTTTTATTCCTTGTTTTTATCTCTCCCAAAAGCTAGGGTTAATAGGGAAAAAAAATGTCATGGTGGAATCAAGGTTACCAAGCTATATACAACGAACATGAAAAGAATCTCACAAGATACAACAAAGTTATAGAGGATATTGATACAAGCTAATAGCGAAAGGCCATAAAAGGCTAAGATAGAGTTTTTGGGATCTAATGAAGTTTGAGAACTTATAGAACGATCATTTCTTTCTTTCTCTTCATCTATCTCCTATCTCTATACATAGTAGGTGGATCCAACAATATGTACAACAGATTAGAGAGCATAAGAAATTCAATTTCGCTTTCTTTCACTTTTTTCTATTAGCTTGTAGTTTTCTTAGATGTGTTTACCATTTCGAAAAAATAGAAAAATGACCAGATTCTAAATTATTTTGTCCACTTATACATGAGGAATCTAATTCTTGCATGCCTCACTTCCTATCAACAAGCAATTGTATCTTGTGGGATCCAAAGTGGTAACACTTTCAATACATGACAAGTCTTGTCATGATCAATTTACTCGTCCAAAAAAGAAAATAAAAAACATGATATATATTACAAATGTTGAAATAAATAACATATTTATTAGTAAATAAAATTATATATAGTTAATAATAATTATTTTATTCTCAAGAAAAAATTAATTATACAAAAATATTTATTAGTAAATAAATTCTTACTATTAATAGAAAATTCATTTACTCTCAGTAAAAAAAAAATGTATTTATCTATAAATAAGCTTTTATTTTAACACTTTCGTAACTACACTATTTTAATGAATATGTTACCCTACGTATTTCTCCCTTACAAATTTATGAGGAGTTTGTGAGACACATTCATTTTACATTACATTGAAAAGTAATATATAGAATACAATTGTGTTTGGATATTCTATTTATATATTAAATTCAAATGTAATGTGTTTTTGGGTTGTTTATATATAAATAGTCGTTCGAATACGTACTGATGAGAGAGAGAATTTGTGATGGTAAAGTATATAGAAAAATGGAAGGGAATTAACAATAAAATGAGTTAGTCTACTATTCAAATATATTTGTATTAAAATAGAATATATGAGATATTCAAATATACATTATACTGTACTAAGATATAATATACAATGAATTTAGCTTTCAAACGCACCATTAGAGGACATTCTGGTAATCAATCACTAATTGTTGTCTCTCAATTCTCATTTCAATTAGTGCCTAAAATTTGACAGGCTCGAGCCAATGGATGTGGATTGAGAGTTTGCACATGGACTCACGCACGCCTCAGGGACCTGGTGTGGTACAGCTTGGTAGATCAAGAACAGCAAATTGGCCTATTTTAATTCACCTCAATTTGGACTTTAAGGCTGCTTGAGAGGTTTGGACATGGAGTCCATGAGAATCAAGGCAACATAGGCATGGGAAAAAGTAGGTACTCATTTTAACAAAGGAAAATAAAAAAAATTAGGTACTCATTTTTTTTTTTTTTCATTTACAGAAAAAAAAAGACCAATGACTATTAAACATTGATGACTCATCCGATCGTTAGTGAACTATATGATTAATCATTTTAAGCCAAAATTTAAAATAAAAATATTATTTCCAAGTGGAACACAGAGAAAAAAAAAAAAACAGTATATTCTTAATCTAACAAAATTTCAGACGTTTATTAATATAAAAAATACATAAAAAATGTCATTTACTCAAATATCCCATAAGCAATTTATCCTGTTTCCTATACTTTTAGCCAAATTATAAAAAAAAAAATAGTTAAATCACATAAGGACGTGTTTCTAACTTTATTTTTTCCCCATTACCTTACAAATTGGTCAAAGTACTCTTACAAATTAAAAAAAAAAGTACTCAATGATTAAAAAAAAAAAATTATGTGTTGCTCAAATTTTCGTTAGCAACATAAATGATTACTTAACAAACCACTTTGTCATTTTTAGCTAAAAAAAAAAAACCATTTTGTCAATTTTGCTCAAAATAAAAGTTATTTCTGAGACGAGTGTAAAAGAATTAGAAGAGAGTGAGGAAAAAAAGAGAATTTGATAATAGGATCTGAATTCTGTATTTAATAGTTAGATTTATACTTACAAACGTTAAATCTAAGTAGTAGAGGTCTGTTTTTAACCTTTATATTAGTATTATGTCGATTTGAATACACTTTTTGTTAAATTTTCATGGAGTTCTGAAAATATAAATATTGATAGAAATACTTCATTTGGAGAAAGTTCCAATTTGAAGAAGTGAGGAACGTTTTTGGAAAATGTTTTATTTTGAATATAAAAATAGAATGAAATTTAGAGAAATGCGTTTGATTGTGTTTTTTAAAAAAATTAATTTGGGTTCGTGAAAAAACGGGAGCAATGATGATTAGTATTTGTTTTAGAAACTAGTCACACGTTTCTATATATATTAGTTATATCATGCACTTTCGCGCGTGCGAAATAGATAAGTAAAACAATAGCAATAGCAAAAAAAAAAAAAAAAAAAAACATGTGACGTTGACTGTATCACCACATAAGCATTTTACATGATGCTTAGATAGCTATCATATGACAGTCATTGGAGGTAAGATTAAAAGAGCTATTCACTTTTAAAATATATGTAAGATAAGATATATATGCCTTTAGAAAATGGTTTTGGCAATATGGTTTCAAAATAGCATTCAATCGTTTTTATTTTTAATTTTTTACTTAAAATTAAAAATAACAAAAAATTTTAAAAAATCAATAACAAAAATAATGAGAGAATTGGAATTATTTTTAATTTTATTAAAATTATATTAAAAATTTATTTTCATTATTATTTTGCATGATTTTATATGCATAACAGATTTTTTTTTTACACACAAGTAATATTAAACTTTTTACTTAAGCCAATGTCCTATTGAGAAACAGAACAAACCAAAATTTGACAAACGATCTTAAGATAATTTCTGAAAAATACTCTTTTTTCTTTCAGATGCTCATTTTATTTTAATTTTTTTCAGAATGCTCTATTTCCTTTTTTTCTTTTTAATTTTTTTTAAATATAAGAATAAAGAGATCTGAACTTTATTTTTTTAATTTAGAACTTATTATTAACATTAGATTATATATATAATCAAAATGTTTATGTTTTTTTAAATAAAAATAAAAAAAAGTTTGTTTTTGTAATTTATTTTTTAAGCTTGTGTTTGGTATACATGTTTAGAATATAATTTTCAGTTAAAGTTGGTTTTTTTTAAAAATTAATTATAATTTTTTTCATCTTTTTTCTTATTTGAAAAATGAAAGCTATCCAATTTTCAAGTATTTTTTTTACAGTACTATTTTAGAAAAAGAATAGGAATCTTTTTGAAATATTCTCATAATAAACTATTTTTAATATCATTTTTCTCATTCTAATAACATTTTGTTTTCAAAAAGAAATTTTTTTTACACATTCAAACACAATCTTATTTTTGAAATAAAAAAATTTCATTTAAAAAAATTTTCTTTTTTTGACATACGACCTAAACGGAGCTTTATACATGAGAACCAAACGAAAAACTTAGTTTAAGATTTTTGAAGTTTCAATAGTAATTTTTTAGATAAGATAAAAAACTTTTTCAGAAAAGATAAATTTTTTTTCAAAAAAAGATAAAACATGATAAAGAGTACAATTTAATTCAAATCGAACTAACAACCAAACGGATCCTTACTAAAAAGTGTACCATAAGCTGTTCAGAAAGAAATCATTGCAAAATTATTCCCCAAAAAAAAATAAAAAAAAAAAGAAAACCATTTCTAGAACATGGGAAAGTGAGCCACGTGTTGCAGCTATCAGTGGAAGTAGTTAGAGAACCTCATCAGCTCAACCCTTTATTCAGAGTTCAGAGTTGAGAGTGTAAAAAACATGTCAACCATCAGAATTCAGCCATCGGCTTCTGCCCTTTCCTCCACCATCAGACACCACTTTACCCGCCCTCGAAACGCCGTCGTCTTCACCCGAAACGGCACCAGACCTCGACGCCTTTCCGTCTCCATGTCCGCCTCCTCATCCTCCCTCTCCCTTCGAAATCTGCGTCAAGGCCTCCACCACTGTCCCCAACAAGCTCGGCGATTGTGAGACTCTTTTTCTTTTTCTTTCTCTCTCTTTCTGTTTGGTTCTTGAGAAAAACACAAATGCAATTGTAGTAAAACGTTTCGGGGGAACAAAAAAAAGACTTCTTTGCAAAAGACTTTATATTTATTTATTATTTTGTTTAGGTCCCTTTTGCCAAAGGGTGTTGCTGACTCTAGAGGAAAAACATCTTCCTTATGACCTGAAGTTGGTTGACTTGGGTAAAAGCCAGAATGGTGATTTTTCAAACCCATTTTTTTTTTAAATTCAATTTTTAGTTATTTCATGTTACTCTACAAAACCCAT